>PVKN010030245.1:0-12797 GCA_004027915.1 Capromys pilorides
TGCCGCCTGTAGAGACCCTCTCAGGCTGAGATCTCAGCTGGATGGCCTGGCTGGAGGGGGGCTGGGCTGTGTGGGTGCTCACGTGGCCCCCTTGGCTGGAGCTGCACCAACCCTTGCTCGGCTTTCTTTCAGCCCTGAAAGGTGTTGGTACACAATTTGTGGTTTAGAAAGGGAGAAACTAAGGCTAAAGGAGGTCACAGAGCTGCCTGAGGTGTATTCACACGAAAACTGCACCACGAGGCAGTCTCTGGGCAGGGACCAGAGCCCCGCGTTCTAATGTGCTCCTTGGTAATTTCTGTGCAGCTGTAGGTTTTTAAAATGTGTTTTAGTATATAGCATCTACAGGGTCTCACTACACAGATCGGACTCGTAGTGATCCTGTTTTTAGCCTCCCAAGTACTGGGATTACAGGTGCGCATCACCATGCCCAGTGTCAATCGCAGTCTCAGTGTACCCCAGGGGTGGGGCCGGCACAGCACACCTGAGAATGAACCCCAGTCCCTGTGCCTGCTTTAGTCTGCTGAGCTATCTGGACAGCCCCTAGCAAGCTGGAACTTGGGCAGCATCTGCTTTACAACATGGTTAAGACTTACTATCTGGGGGCCCAAGAGATAGCTCCGTGGCACAAGTCCCTGCCTGGCAAGTGCAAGGTCATGAGTTCGGACTCCGGTATCGCAAAAAGAAAAAAAAAAAAAAAGACTTACTATCTGATGCTTTTCCCCATTTTGGGAGCACAACTTCAAATGTGTGGTGGCTGAAGGGACAATCAATGCCTGATTAGCGGGACAATACGCCTTCAACTCTTTGCTCGTAAATGCTAAAATGGGTGGCTACTCACTAACTGCCAGGCCTGAAAAGTTGTGATGCAAATTACATGCTGGTTCACGAATTTTTACCTAGGTATAAAGCGTGCAGGAATTAGGGCACTGCTGAAGTAAGGAAGGGAAGAGCCTGATCACTACTGAATGCTGAAGGGTTCCAAGAAGCACACTGAGAATTTTGCCTGTACGCCTTAACATTCCCAAATGCAAGGGCTCATCGCCCTGTTAGCACTGAATAATTCTCCCAAATAAACATGTGACACCTGCTTTGCAAAAATATAAGTAGTAGTGATCTTGCAGCTCTGTGATGCCAATAACAGAACACGATTCCTTTTCCAAGCACAAATTCCACAGTGTCCTCCTCCTGATGTAGGTGGAGGAAGGGGAAGGGGAAGGGGAAGGAGTGGCTCAGCAGGCCCTGGGGTGGAGGCCCCCGAGTTGGCGCAGGCGCACCTGACAGTGCCTGAGGCAGGAGGAGCCAGCACCAAGGGCGGAAGCTACAGGGCTCAGCCACCACCCTGCAAGTCCACTTGGTTCTTTCTTCAGTACACTCCCGACGTACACAGCCCACTTGTGGGCTGGGGCACCAGCCGCTTATTGGCCTCCCCACCTCCACTCCATGCCCTTGTGCCGCAGGCCACTCTCCATAGCCACAGGCGAGCTCTAGAACTGCAGCACCTGCTACCCTGTGCTCACAGCCACCGTGGTCCCTCACTGCCCTTCCAGCGACCCTAGTCCCTTCACTGTGCCCACTGCCTGGCTGCTGTCCCCTACCCCCGCCGTGCTCCCTGGCACGTGCTCTAGGCAGGGCAGTGCACCCTCCCATTCCCATAGGTTCAGCAGAAGGGAAAGTGGATTGTGAGCACCTTGTTAGTCTGCCCTGGACCCCATATCACCCACAGGCTGCCTCACAGCACGCATCACACCAGCGCGCTCTGGCGAGCTGTGTCCCCTCCTCGCTAGGACACAAGTGTGAGGGGATGGGCTGTATTGTTATCACTAAGAAGCCAGGCACAGGAAATGGAATGAATACCCATTCAACAAGTCCAAGTAGTAAGGCAAAGTGCTCGCCTTAACCAAGTCCCCGCCCCCAGGCCCCAACTTCAAGGCCCTAGACCTGGGTTTGCAGATCACACAGGAAGGAGGGGACAGCAGGGCCCTGCGGGGTGACGTACCTAGTGGGGTGTTGAGGCAGATGCACTGCAGATCGAACCAGTAGGTCTCCACATCCTGCATGGAGTTCAGGACATAGAGCCGCCTATCGAAGGGCCGGCTGCTGTGCGCCAGGTTGTAATGGGGGTCACAGATGGTGGTGTCGACGATGACTGCGTTCCTCTTCAGGAAGACGAAGACCTGTAGGAGCCACGCAGCGGGGAGTGGTGCCCGGGGTCAGCACCGGGCTGGCCGGCTGGGGTGCCCTACCCTTGCGGCCAATAGCCT
The DNA here is from genome assembly GCA_004027915.1 of Capromys pilorides. Classification (NCBI taxonomy): domain Eukaryota; kingdom Metazoa; phylum Chordata; class Mammalia; order Rodentia; family Capromyidae; genus Capromys; species Capromys pilorides. Next base: position 2,262 of record PVKN010030245.1, read on the forward strand.
TACCTGGTCCTTGTCCTGGAACTTCTCCGTGGGGCCAAACTGCAGCAGCCCCATGTGGCACAGCCTCTGCAGACTCTCCACCACCGAGAAGACGTAGCGCCTGCAAGGGAGGTGGCTGCCACCACGCTGCGCTGGGGACAGGGCTGCTGGGGTCTGCCCTGCCCCTCCAGGCAGCAGGGAGGGGGGCCGACTGCACTCACAGCTCACGTGGGAACGTGAACAGGGCAACAGGAAGGGAGCCAGACCTAAGGGGACGGCCTGCTGCTGCGGCCTGGCAGCAGGTCTGCCGCAGAACTCAGAAGCAAGTGATAAAACACTGATCTATGAAAACTCGCAGCTCTGCGTGCTGGAAGGCAGGGCTCCGCCCTCCTCCTGAGGGATGTGTGGGTGGGCCAGGGCCAAGGGCTCACCTCTTGTAGAGCAGCTGCTGCCGGATGGGCCTGGGGAGGAAGCGGATCAGCGTGTGCTGCTTCACAGGGTGGCTCAGGTACTCCTCGAGGTTCTCCACCTGCACGGAAGCACAGGCTCAGCTGGGCCGGTAGCACAAGCGGGGCGCACGCAGACACCACCAGCAGAACCCCCGGGCCTCTGCCCCTGCCGCCCCTTGCCGCAGCGAACTGCAGACAGCTCCCAGAGGCAAAGGAAGAGTTTGTGTATATACATATATATATATATACACATACATACATACACGTGTACATATAAGATGAAGACGCCCGTTCCCTCTGAAGCCAACGCCCCTGCTATGCTACCCTAAGGAAACTGTGAAACTTACTTAATATCAAGTTAACAAATATAATGGTGTGGAACATGGTACACTGGTCAGTGGAAAGCAATGAGATAGTGGGAGTAGATATAACCTCAATTCATTTTGTGTGTGTGTGTGTGTGTGTGTGTGTAAAAAAGGGAGATTTTACACAGAGGCACAAGTGCCTGCCTGGCAAATGCAAGGCCCTGAGTTTGATCCCCAGTACCAAAAATGGACGAATATATGAATAAATGAATGAATGAGGAAGAGTACCAAAAACACTTGCAGTGATAATCTCTCAGTGACTGGATTATGGGCAACTCCTATGTTTTCCTTTTTCTATGTTTACCAAGTTGCTTAAAAAAAAAATCCCGTTTTACTGCCACACCATTGCTCTCTTTCTACCCACCATGCCACATATAAGTAGGACCGCCCTCCACTTTGAACCTCCACCCACCCCTGCCTTCCTTCCACCCCTTTACCTCTGAATTCTAATCTAATTTAATCTAATCTAACCTAACCTAACATAGGAGAATAAATAACCCTTGGGCTCTTTATTTCCCCTTGGCCTCTTTATTTCCCCTTGGCCAGCTGCCCCCAAGTCGCGTACCTTGTAGCTCACTTGCACAATCTGGATGAAGATGGAGAGGGGCAGGCTGAGGAGGACGTCACTCACAAGAGCCCAGCCAAAGCCGAACTCCCGGTGCACCGGGATGGGAGGGACGAAGCGCATCCAGGAGATGTCATCCACGTACACTAGGAAGGCGCTTGGGGTCACTCCCAGCCACACGGTTCCATCAGGGTCATGAGATCACCTCCCAGGAGTACTGCCCTCCCCCAGTCAGGAAGAACTCGCCTCACCAGGGGCCTTAGGATCAGGAAGTGGGGATGGTCTCACCAGTCTCTGTGGACAGCTCCACCTCCGTCTCCCAGGTGACAGTGGCCTCTGAATTGTCCCTGCGCTCCACCGGCTCCCAGTCATCCCTGGAGTGCCTGCGTCCCCTCCTCTCACTGCTGAACACTGTCTTGTCCATCATGTAGCTGGCAGGGTGCCCATAGACCAGGTACCACAGGAACGTGTGCACTACCCGAAGGCGAGGCATTTTGGGCAGGAAGCCGAGGGAGCGGCCGAGGCCAGGAACTGAGGTGAGAAGGGAAGCGTAGGATCAGGAATTCCGCACAACGGAGTGGCACCGCGCCGCGCAGGTGCAGGGACAGGGCAGCAAACACTCTCGCGCCTCTGGGGCCTGCCTTCTAGCTGGAACCCACACTAGCACAACCTACGGAGGCTGCTGGTGCAGAGAAACAAAGGAGGGGCGAGGGCTGAAGCCAGAGCTTGGGATGAGCCTCCCTGGCCCCGGACCTGCAAGCCCAGCCCTCTGGTCCCCAAGGGAAAGGGCTATGCAGACACGTGGGGCCACAGAGGGCCACGGAGAAGGGCTCTTGGCACCACATGCACTGTGCTAAACACTCTCAGCTCTCTTTTGACAAGTGCATTCTTTCTTATTATAAATCAGCTGTTTCCTCAGTTTTCCTGGTAACAGAGGGCAGGTGTGGGGCCTGGTGGCAGCAGTGCAGACACAGTGGGGTCCCGCAGGCTGCCCGGGCCTGCTCCGCTGCCTGGGAGCTCAGCCCTGAGCTGGGTGCTCTGCACCGACTGGGAAACCTGGGGCGTGAGGGCCGCAACGTGCCACCAGTACCCTTGGCAAAGGAAGCTGCATGCACCATGCCTAGGTCTGCTGCCTCACGGCAGACGTCACCCGGCAGAGGCCCGGGCCCTGCCTCCTGCTGGCACATGCACCGTGTCTGGCCCAAGTCCAGCCCGGCTCACGAATCCTGGCTCCTTGCAATGGCCTGCACAAGTTTGCACTGGAGCAGCAAGCAAGGAGCGGAGCAAAGAAGTCCCCAGTGGCAACAGTGTGAGGGGTCAGGACAGGGAGGCTCCTTGTGGCTCATGAGGTATCCTAGGCCCCGGGCACTGAGCAGCAGGGCCTCGTCTTTGTAAATCAGACCTCACAACAGGGTCTGTCTAGTACCTTCCACCTTTGGTTATCAGTGCCCTAGCAGGTCTGTGGGACAAGCATCCCATTTGCAGAGGGAAACAGAGGCAGCAGGGGTAAAGCAACCAGCCCAACTCGGCTGCCCAGCAGCTCCCTGAGGCCTGCAGCCCACAGCTTGAATGCAAGGGACTCTCAGGGATCCACGCGTCAGCACGCGAGCAACAGACTCAACCTGGCTGACGTGCGCAGAGCTGCTCTTTACCGACAACAGGGTGGTAGTCCTTCATCGGGCTTAAGCCCATGTTTTCATCCGTCTTTTTGGTCCGCCCACTGTCTGGCTTGGAGGAAGCATTCGCATCAGTGTCGCCGGACCCGCTGGGCTCCTCCTGCCCCTGACTTTCTTCTTCTGCCTCCTCTGAGGGTGCCGGAGGCTGTGGAGCCTTGACCCTGCAGGTCAAGCATACAGTGCATTGAGGCGCACAGCAAAGCAGGGCTGGGAGCAAAGACCAAGGCCTGGGTGGGGTGGGCGAGGCCCAGCGGGTGTCAGCCAAGACTTATGGGGCAGTGGGCAGTGTGGGCGAAGGGCCACCTGCGTCCAGGGCAGCGGCTGCCTGGGGACTGAGCCCACCGTGCGAGGATTCCGGGTGCTCTCGCAGATGCCAAGCGTCAGGGATTTAGAGGAGCAACTGGCGACTGACCCAGTCTTCGGCCCACACAGGCCAGGGCAGCCTCCCCGCCAGCCCCCTCTCAGTTGGGTCCAGCTGAGGGTTCCTCCCACCCCTGCCACGGTGTGTCCAGGCTCATTTGGGGGTGCCTGAGCTGAAATGGGCAGAACTGGAGGCAGCCAAGGGGCATCACTTGGGAGAGGTTCTGAGAGAGCCATTTCCACCTGTCAGAAGGCCTGTGATGGGGACTTGCTCAATGTGCTCAGTCAGATAAACCAGAACTAAGAACATGGAGCTTTCTTTTGCTTGAAGAATCTAGAATTGATCCTAGCGTGGTTGAGGGGATCATGAACCACAAACCCTAAACTGGGACCTGTTTTGTTGCCAGAAGCACCAAATGGTCTCAGGCAGGAATCCACAGGCCGGGCAGCCTCATGCAGGGTTCCCCTGGCGCCACCACTTGCCTGCTCGCTGTGCTCGAGTTGGAGATCCGGAAGCGAACCTGCTCGATGGCGCTTCTCACCAGGGGGTCATTCTGGTCCATGGACGGGTGCACAACCAGGTCCACCTGTGGAGAAAGGCCGAGGCACCCCAAAGGGCAATGTGGAGCTCAGGAAGCTGCAGCTCCGGAAGCAGGCTCCTCACGGAACACCAGCGCTACCTGTTCTCACTGACATTCTCCAGAGACCACTTGCAGAGGGAAGGAAAACGCCTCACTCAATGGTTTGCTGCTACAACTGGTGGCCTCACAGCCCTGGAAGCAATGGTGACCAAAGCTGGGACAGCCGTGTGCCCTACCACTCCTGGCTGGGCTGTCACAGCACACCGAGCTCCATGGCTACCTGGGGGCTGCTCCCCAACCTGAGCATTTCCCACTACTGCTGTGACTCCTGCAGACATCCACCCGTCCATCACGGAGGAGTCGGGTGGCTTTACTGCACCCCGCAAGCTTGAGAGGGTCATTGTGGGTTCCGACCAGCCACACCCTCAACAGTTTCTCAGAGGACTAAGAGATGCTTCTATCTCTCCCTCTCTGGAAACTGAGGCAGAACCCTGTAGGTGGCTCACACAAGCCTAAGATGAACACAGGAAAGCAGCAGCAGAGAGAAGGGGTGGGGAAGGGGTGGATGGGGCAGTGGCCTCGGCGTGGGGTCTCTGGAACAAGGCTTAGGTGGCAGCAAAGTGGGATTTCCTGAGCATCAACCATGGCCGGCAGCTTTGGGGCAAAAGTGAGCTCAGGCAGGTGTGGAAGTATGAAACACGCAGCCTTGTCTAAGAGATGTAAAAGGCCCACGTGGCCCAGTCTCCTGTCTCCCCCCACTCCTCAGCTGGGAAGTAAGGACCCCTGACCACCCCCTCCGCACTACAATTTCTTTGCGGCAAACTAAAGTGAGGCACAGTTGGACGACACTTCAGAGTCCTTAACAGCAAGGTCCATGACAGCAGCATTTGTATGTCCTCACTCTCCCCTGCTTCCCAAAGGCAGAGTGACCAGGACACGGGGGCAACTCAGGCCCCAGGTGCCAGAGCGAGCTCTGTCAAGAAGCAAACCTCCGCTCCAGCTCCAAAGCTGATTGGGCTGCACTCTCAGTCCTACAGCCTCTGCATCTGGAGAGCAGGCCACGGCAGTGCCACCCTCGGCCGAGGCTCCCTCCGCGGCGCACGTGTGACCCCAAGTGAGCTGCTGCCCGCATCCCTCACTCCAGCCTCTGGCACGGCCCGGTGGAGCAGCACCAGAGCGTGGCGGGAAACAGAGCTGATCACAGTGCCACTGCCCTCTCCCCAGTCCTGAGCTTGGTGGGGGGGATCTGGTGTGTCGGCTCTTCCCATTCAGTGCCAGGGCCACTGACCAGTGGCCACTGCTCAAGGGCATGTGTGGCCGGCTGGGGACAGAGGAGCTGGGTCAAAGGGCACTTTCCTGCTCTGTTTCAGAAAGACTTAGAGCAGGTACAGCAGCAGGCGAGCACCGCCCATGCGCAGGAGCACCGCCCACGCGCAGGAGCAGCACCCACTGCACTGAAGCCACTGCACTGCTTCGCATTTCACAAATTTCTCAAACTGTAGGATAAAGTGAGAAGAAAGCAAAAGGGGCCACTTATTAAGAAAACAAAAGTATCTGAGTTGTGCTCTTAAAGGCAGAGATGGGAAATGGCACCAAGAAAAGAAGAAATTAGGGGACAGTCCCACCGCAGCGTTCATCCTTGCCCCAGCACCCAGCATCCAGCTGCAAGGTCACTCTGACCCTGGAGAACGTGCACCACAGAGCACTCACACAGCTGCTGTGCCACTGAGGTGGCTGCGGAACGGCCACAGCATCAGGCACGTGGAGGCCTGAGAGGCGAAGCACGCCCTGCTGCAGACCCCAGCAGCTCACCCTTGGTGGCTTTCCTCTGACGAGAACGGCCTTCCACGAGTGCAGAAAGTATTCTCACTGCTCAGTGGAAGGCTCCGCCTTCCCTGCCCTTCCTCCAGCAGGGCTGGACTCCTGCCTCAGGCTGCTTCCCAGTGAAGGTGGGATAGCACCAGCTGCCCAAGTAGGGAGGCAGCACAGAACACTTGGTCGCTGCGAACCAAGGAACAACTGAGGCACTGCTGAGACACAGCAGTGACAGGAGGAGCCGGACCAGGAGCACGTCACACCTCGGCCGGCTCCAAGCACGCAGGCTCACCTTCTTCTTGATGCCGTCCTGGATGACCGTGGTGCGGTACAGCCTCAGGAGGCCCTCCTCAGACAGGTTCCGCACCAGGCGGATGATGGACTTCTTGCAGCACTTGGTGGACACGCCCTCCTGCTTCTCCTGGTCCATGATCATCTTCTGGATCCTGTGATGTCACACAACAAGTGGTTCACGTCCTCTACCTCACCATGGAAGGCCATGCTCAGCAAGGCAACAGAGACATGGCGAGCGTTGTGAAAGAGAAAGCAGAGCTGCTCGCCATGCGGGAAAGGCTGCCTTGCAGGTGACGAGCGGCGAGCTGGAGGCCTGCCCCAACTGCAGCAGCTCAGAGCTGCGCCTGTCCCCAGGGAGCCACGCAGCCTTGGGACCTGTCTGCAAGCCTGCGTGCTCACGGCGCTCAGCTGAGGCAGACTCCAGCTCACCACTGCACCCGTGCACCTACAGTTCTCTGATTCTCGGTCTACGGTACTGCGTTCCACTACTTCCCTCGAGGACCAAGGCAAAGACCTACATGCAGATAGCCCCACCGCCTACGCAGCCCTGGCTGCTGTGAGGCACCCATATGGGTGGCTGGAGCCAAGGCTCCCCTCACAGGTGTGTTCATACTGGCTGCCTCAGGACCAGCCCAGACCTCGAGTCTCTGCCCCACCCCAGCCTCCACAGTGCTGTTCCCATCCCTTTGGCTGCTTTGCTCCTTGAAGATGTCACAGGAGCAGCAGCCCTGGAGAGGAGCCACAGGAAGCGCCCCCCCCCTCTCGGTTTCCTTACTCTCCCTCCCAGCAAGGTAAGGAGAGTGGCAAGTGCACACTTCCCGCTGACCCCTCCTCCCACCGACGGCCGCTTTCCCAGCCAGCACACAGATGCTCCTAACGTCTGTCTTTCTAAGCAATATGGACACCGCCTAGAGGTCCCAGGAGCCTGCTGGTTTCAGGACGTGACCGCTACAACAGAGACACATGGGTGGCCAGGCAACACTTACGTGAACAGGCTCTCAATCAGGCGAAGGTTGGTGACAGCCTCTATGATCAGGTTCCGGCGCTTCAGCAGCCGGTACGTCTTGTGGGGCTTCTCCAGGCCTGTGCTGTGCTTCCCACCCTTCTGGGAGCTGCCGCTCTCCTGAGGACGACACCAGGGCTTCGTGGGGCCAGGTGGGTGCTGCGCCTGCGGGACGCGCTCCATCTCCGGTGCCTGTGCAGCACCTGCCACGCTCCTCCTCCGCTGACCCACGATGGAACGCACCAGCAGAGTCCTGGCGCCGGCTCGGAACACGACCTGACCTCCCCAGGGCAGGGCAGGGCAGCCCCACCATGCCAGGCTCGCCTGGCTCCTCACTGAGGCCTCCAGCCAACTCCACAGTCAAAGACAACAGTCTTATTGTTGCTCTCATCTCAGAACAGGAACCCAGGGCTTAGGGTTAAGGACCCACCCAGGCTCCTACTGGAAAGGGCTTCAGACTCCAACCTGAGGAGCCCTGGGAAGTCTGCAGGCAACCAGATGACCAGGGCAGAGACAGAGACGCCAGGACAGAAGGGGAGAGGCACCTGTACCCCCCATTATCCCTGCTGAAAGGCATGCGTCACTCTTCACACCTCCTTCCTGTGTTCCACAAGCTTAAAACAAACCTGTATCACCTGCCTTTTGTCAACCTGTTAAAACCCAAATATCAACCTGAGTGGGAAGGAATGCTGAACTCCAAAACGCCCCCTGCAAGTCTCTAGTAGCCTGGGCAGGATTTCCTAGGCATCGGCTCACTTAGAGCAGCGCTTGCAGGACTGAGACTCAGGCAAGGAGGCACCAGGCAGGTGCGAGTGCGGCCCCCACGCCACCCACTGAGGCTCTCGGTCAGGCACAGCTCTTTTCTGAGGAGGAGGGGAGCGAGAGAAATTCTACAAAGCAGGAGTCGCTTGTGAGTAAAGTGGTAGCTTTCCCGACTCCCAGGAGGCCCGAGGAGAGCACAGGCTGCCTGTCTCGGAACGCTGTTGCACAAGGGACACAAGGCTGCCTTCACTAGGAGTGGATTTCTATCAGAAAGAGAAAGAGCTGCCGAACACCCAGCTCCAGAACTCTAAGCCTCAAGGCAGCGCACGCAGGAAGACAGACAGGTAAAAGCCCAGCGGACCAGCAGGGTCAGTTGATGCTGGCAGTCTAGAGATGACACAAACCGCGCATGCCCTGACAGGGAGGAGGTGCCTGTTCAGAGGGTCTAGAAACGTCCACAGTGGACAGCAGCAGCACAGAGGCCCCGGGCAGCTATTAGCCACACAAGCAGGTTACAGGATGCCCAGGGGCCCGGCTTCTCCTCCAGGGTTGTGAAGCCTGAACCGAGGAGCGGCCAAAAGCTGCCTGATCACAGGGTGGCCCCAGGCCCGCTGCCTCACCCTCCACTCTGCCAAGTAGCAGTGGTATCTGAAGTTCCTTCAGGTGACAAAGGACGGCATGCAAAGGTCCAAGTGGAGCTCGTGATGAGAAGGGCACTGCTGCTTGAGCTGTCTATCTGGTCGGAGCGCAGTGGTACTGCTTTTCCTTTCTATTTTAAGGTTACCTTGCCCCACCCCCACCTGTACCAGGGATTGAAGTAGGGATCCTGCACTTGCCAAGCAGGCACTTGTATGCTGCTGAGCTGTCTCCCTGGCTGGCTACCTTGCTTTTATTACAAACCAAACTGGCCTTGCATCTAAGTGGGGCTTCTGAGGCTTGGCAATGTTGCCATCCTAAGATGCAACTGCATCCCGGGGCTGGGCTGGGGCTGGGGCTGCAGCTCACTGGAGCGGCACCTGCTCATGTGCACGAGGCCCTAGCTTGATCCCTGGCCACAAATGTGGCTGAAGTCGGTGGCACACACCTACAGGCCCAGCTACTCAGGAGGCTGAGGCCAGACGATGGTGTGAGACTAAGGGTTCGAGCCCAGCCTGGGCAACGGCGAGCCCTGGGCTCCTGACACCGACCAGCAGCAGAACCTCGGCCTCTTCCTACTCCAGGTCAGTAGATCCCTCCCTAAGTTGTGACAATCGAGGCAATCCGGATGCAGCCACACTGCCCAATGCTCTCTTGGGAGCAGCACTGGCCTACTGCAAGTGAAAAGAGCAAGCCACTGGAAATCAAAGCCCTGGGCCCAACAGCCAGGCAAGGACTTCCCCAGAGCCCATGCAGCGCGGAGGACAGCCGCACTTGGCACCAGATGCTCTCATGCCGCACTCTGCGCCGCTCTCGTGACCCGCCATCGACAGAGGCCCCGTCCTGCAGCCAGGCCCTCCCCACCACTGACCTTGGGGTTATCTAGCCGGACCTCCTCGATCATGGCTATGTCGCCACTGCTGCTCTCCATACAGTGGGAGCCAAAGGACAAGTTGAGGTCCGAGGAGCTGCTGGTGTCCAGGGTGTCCCTGCCCCCAGAGCTCCGGGAAGCGCGTTCCTCAGCAGCCCCGGGGGAGGAAGGCGGCGGCTTCTTCAAGGGGTGAAGATTGACGAGTTTCCATCCACCTGCAAAGAGGCCGGGGGACAGAGAAATCAGAGGGGAAGCAGGAGGGCTCCTGTACTTGGCAGCCCAGGGCCTCCTCGATGAGGCTGGGCACCAGCTCATAGGCTTACGAGCAGCCCCACCCTCCCTGGTCTTTTATTTAGTATTCTACAGGTAACGTAAAAGCCTGAGGATTTCTGAACAGACGTGAGAAGCTTATGCAGTGTCACCCCCACAGCGGTTAAAAACAGAACGAAACACCTGCCAGGAACTACCTTGCAAGCAACAGCAACAGACCCCAACTGTGGCCCTCAACCCCGTGACTGCAGGATGCCCCTGGCCCCAACCTGGGCGGGCAGCACACAGGGAAGCCGCAGCGTGCGCCTCCCAGCCGGGGGTGTTTCCTACCCTTTGTCGGGGTGGAGTGATGAGGCTGGCAGCCAGGCCCGAACTGCGCAGAGGACCTTGAGTGGCCCTGGGCTCCCCGGGCCCTGCGCTTGCTGCCCCTGCTGCCCTCCTCCTCACTGTCTGACTCTGACAGAAAGGTGTCCTCGCCCTCTGGCGGCAGCGGCTCCTCGGCCATGGAGGCCAGGCTCACGGTGGTCAGCAGCTCGCCCCGGGCCTTCTCCTGTGCGTACTGCCGGCTCAGGTCGCTCTCCTCAGCAAAGACGCACGAGATGTACTTGGTGGTCCGCTGCCGCCCTTCGTCCTCCATGAAGCCCTGCAGTTGGATGGGTGCCGCATGCTCAGAAGGGGGGCTGCGCCCCCCGGCACAGGCACTCGGGACCCGGCCCCCTTCTCTGGGTCTCTGCGTCAACATCTCAGGACCCGTGTCCCCCATCGGCCTGAGGGCTCCCTGAAGTGCAATTTCCCCAGAGTCTCCCCTCTGCTGCCTGAGCTCCACGAGCCACGATGCTCACGCAGGCCTCCAAGGCACTGCTGTACTTACTGTGCGGCCTGGCTTATAGAATGTGCCAACAGCAGCGTC
>PVKN010030246.1:0-12779 GCA_004027915.1 Capromys pilorides
TAAATTAAAAAGAAAAATGCTCTAGGAATGAAAGTCTATCCTTAATAAAAGAGAAAATTTCAACAGAGAAACAGACCCCATAGAAATAAATGAATAGAAATTCAACAAAAAAATTGAAAAGAATTAAAAAACTCAATAGGTAGACTAACAGGTCATTACCAAGAACATACAGAAAAATGAACAGAAAATATTTAGCAGACAGAGAGGGGGAAATGCTGTAGAATCTGTGTGTACTACAGCGGACAGGCAATGCCAGGTCTGATCTCTGAAAGGAGAATTAGCTGAAGGGAGGAAGGTATCTACCATGGAGCCACTGTATCTAGTTCTGTGTAGCTCCCCATGACAGCCTGGGATGGTGCGGTGGTTCTCGGTGCTCAGGAAATACTGGTTGACTTAAATTTGAAAGAGTTTGAACAAGTGCTCTGTGACATTCAATAGCTTAAGGAGATAGGAAGTATTTTATGTGTAAAGGTTTGGAAAAGAAATGACAGTTTTATTCTACTTGTAGTACATTGTATTATTGGCCCAGCAGCCTGTGCTACTTTCCTGTTCTCCCATGGTGCAATGGCAATGGGTGATACACTGTGTCAACTTGAGAACTTTAGAAGCTTACCTAAGGGACTCAGCAGTCCTAGGGCATAGAGGACCCGCCCTAGGGCAGAGAACCTGCTTTTGATAAAAGGAGGAAATGAGGCTTTCTCTCTTCCCTTTTGTTTTGTCTTTTGCTATCTTCTGCTGCCAAGAACTGTTGCTCCTTGGCCGTGAGTCACCTGACCTTAGGACCAGCTGAGTAAAGACTGAAACTTCCACAAACTGTGAGCCAAATAAAACTTTCCTTTAATTTTGGGCATCAGCTATTCTGTCTCAGCAATAAGAGAAAAGTATCTAAGACAACAATTATACTAAGTAAAGTAGGCCGAGTGGTGTGCCTATTCCTCTCTTGGCATTAGACTACCTTTGGTTAAGGGGATGTCTGCAGAAAGAAAAACGTTGTGAGATTCATTTATCTCTGATGCACATTTACTGCTGTGCCTCTTCCTTCAAGGCGCACAGCTCCACTGGCTCGTACTGGAGTGGAGTGCTTGGAAGCACACTGTCTCTGTTAAGTTGCTCGGCAAAGGTCCTTGCAGAAAGCCTCAGTCCAACCTTCAGCTGCTATGGATTTGCCCAGCAGCAACACTTACCCAGGTGCCTTCCCATCCACTTGTAGACTGTAAGCACAAGTGCCCAGTGTTTCTATTCCAAAAAGGGAATTATTTTTCAATTGAAGGATAAAATCATATCCACCTACTATGCACAGCATGATGCTTTAAATTGCATAAGCAAAATGATTAAGTCTAGGCCAGCTTACCTATGCATTACTTCATACAGTTACCATGTCTGTGGTGAGCCCTCCTCACATCCATTCTCTGTTTTTAAAGAATGCAATGTATTACTAGGTCTAGCTCCTTGTGGTTCAGTAGATCTTTCAGCTTTATTCCTTCTTTCTTGATGGAATTCTGTGAACTTCGATCAACACCTCTACGCTCATTCCCCTTCCATCCAGTTGTAGGAAACTATCATTTTATTCATCACATTAGTGAGATATTACATCTAGGTTCCTCTTGATTTAAGATATTGATTTTTTAGATGGCATTATTCCCCATACATGGTTAATGGATGTAATGTTTAAAGTCAGTCAGAAAATGTTCTGTGTAGATACTTTATATGCATTATCTTACTTAGCATTTTTAGTAACATGTACTGTTGAAAATTTCATCCGTATATTTTTATATGAGAAAAGTGGAACGCAAATTTTTCACTTGCCAAAGTCACACAGCTATGATGGAATGACACCAAGATCTGAATGGAGGCACTCAGCTTCAGATTCTACGTGCATAAGAATTTGTGTCAAAGGAGTCTTGTCTATTAGAAATTTTTCTCTCTACAAATTGTCAGGATTGCATGCTGAGAAAGGGACCAAAAATAAACTATGCTGAAGAAATATAGAACTTTTCAAAATATAACAAGAAATTTCTTTTTAATCTTTCACTCTCCCTATACACCACTGACATATACAAAACGCCCCAATACAAATACTTAGAGTAATGAAATCCCGACTTCTGCACTTGTTTATATTCATGTGCCAGGATAAACATGTGCCTGCTGCTGTGGGTGGAGGAGAGTTCCTGGGCCTTCAGGATGCCTCCGACTAATTTATTTTCATCACCAGCAGTTGGAATTGTGTCTTCCCCCACTCTTCTTTCATCATTCATCACCACTTACAGAAAGTGGGAGAAGAAAATAAAGGCTGCCAGTCTGAACATTTCAGACATAGTATGGGCTGGGATGCGTGTAACCTGAACTCTTGGACTTATTCCTACAGCTAAGTAGTTTAGGGTTTTAGGCAAGACTGCACAACTCAAGTTTTGGTTTCCTTTTCACTGTAATAGAGTCTACATGAACCCTGAGACTCTATAAAACTCATGCATTCATGTGCTTTCAAAACTCAGTTACTTTAGCCTAGGCGGGTAGCAGCCACAATGCCACTATTTCTGACTTTTAATTTCTTTAGAAATATGAAACTCAAGGGCTAGAAATATAGCTCAGCAGACTAAGAACTTGCTTAGGTAAGGATAGGGCCCAGGGTTTGATCCCTGGCACCACATGCCACACTGGCCCTGCCCCCAGGTGCGCTGAGCCGGTGATGGAGTCTGGACATGAAGGCACTAGGTAGATAGAAATAAGGAGGATCACTACAAGTCTGAGCTGCATGAAAAAAAAAAAGAAATATAAGGATTAAAGAGTAATGCTGTAATATCTATAGCTTGCTTTTATTTGTGCAAGCATGAGTGTGTATAAGCACATACGGACGTACGTAAGCATATTTATGTATGTGTACATGCATATACACATGTGAGCATATGAACACACAGAAGGTAACTAGAGACTTGGAAAGGGGCCAACAACAACCCAAGTTCTTGGTATAAATGAGTAAGTAGCTTATAAGACATGGTATGATATTTTCTCCTAGTATTAGAAACTTTAAAAGGAAAAAAGGAAAAAAAATATATGTGTATATACACACACACATACAAAAGAGCTAGGATAGATATTCAGTTATTTTCTCTTAGCTCATTGAGAATAAAAGTCTGTACTAATATTGTTTAGACAAGATATCTGGTCTGCATCTTGTCCTCTGAATAACTACTATGAAGAGAACAATATGCAATGTAATAATTATTGTAACCATCCTACTAACTTGTTTTGAAACTGTTTCATTGCTATTTTATCTTTTTTTCTCATTAAAATGAATAAAAATAAATAAATGGATAAGTAAAAGGAAGCATGACAGACGTTGCTCATATCCATAACAATAGAACTATGCAAATATTGAAGGGGAGGCCTTTTCCAATCATTTCCTGCAGTATTCATGGAGAAACTGGAACAAATAATTCATTGAGCTTAGAGTCATGTTAATGAAAGTTTTTTTTTTTTTCTTTTTGAGGCAGGGTCTCGCTATGCAGTTCAGGCTGGCCTTGAGCTCACTTTTTGTAGCCGAGGCTGGTCTACAACTTGTACCAACCCTCCTGCCTCAGCCTCCCAAGCGCTGGAATTACAGGCATGCACCACCACAGCCCGGCTGTATTTTATTATTCATTATATCTGCAATTGATGCCTACATGGTGTTGTAGTTAAAAATAAGTTCGCCTGTGAGAATAAAACACTAAATGATAATGCTTTTAGTGAGGTAGAGGTTCATCTTCTCATCTTATCTTGAATAAGAATGCCTGATAACTTCCAGCAGTTACTGTGTCAGGCACTATTCTGAGTGTTCTTCCTTTAGTTGATTTGCTTTTATTTATTAAAAAAAAAAACTTTGAGATATGATTACCATTCCTACAAATGATGTAGCAGAGATACAGAAATATTAGCATTCCTAGGATTTCCTGGAAAGCCAGGGCGGAAGCAGCCTAAAGCCTGGAAGTAGCCACTTCGGGGAAGGTGAGCTCACAGTGTCTTCTCCGGAGTGTCCCTTATTTTCACGCTGCAAAGTGGCCTCCAAGTTCCAAGAAGCTATTGAGTCAAAGCTGGAGAAGCAGATGTGCGCCAGAGCCAAGGGCCTCACGTACCTGCAGCTGACACCTTTGAAGACCTTCATGGGCCCTCAAAACCACAGAAGGTACTGAAATGATGTGTTTGCTTCCCTCTACATAGCTAGCAATGCTGAAGCGTATGCATGAGGGAAGAATAACAAAAATAGCTAACATAAGTGGAATAATTGTACCTGCATATTGTCCTTGAAATTAGGTGAATATGAGCTCTGTCTCTAAATATCTTACTGCCTGTACCCTAGCGAGGATGCGCTAAGCTGAGGCAGTTGCTAGGCAGCCAATCGGTGGGCGCTGGGTGGCACACATCTGCTGACAGCACAGCCACTGTCACCGTGGGCAGAGCACAGCACATGAAGGTGAATTTCTCACACTCATCAGAATAGTAGAGAACAGAAACTGCACAAATTGTTTGCCTCTGAGATTTTTTAGTTCATACTTTTGACTGAAAGTGATTCAAGTTGTGGAGCGCGATAAGCAGCAGGTGCGGATCTGATGAAGGGACAAGGTCTTGCTCCCGCTGGATTTTTAAGTCCACTGACACTTCCATGCAGACTCTGTTTACGTATCTCTTCTGCATGGTCGCAGTGGGGGAGCTCAACATGTAGCCCCATCCTGTGTGCCTGCACGTGAGATATAACTGTATCCATGACGTGGAGGGAACAGAAAGACGGCATTGGATGAAAGCCCACAGCTTCCGCCAGCACCATCTCTGTTCACCATCTTTGCTTCAGAAACCGTTTATATCGGGGTTCTGTATATTTACTTCTGGCTCCAAATAGTTTTTAAGGGGTCTGTTGCGAGAAATTTTTTTGTCCTCTGTCCTAAAGAAGACATTTGTTTCATAAACCTTAAAATACTTGATTATTAAAAATTTGCTGTTTCATCTAGGTTATGCCTTTGCCGTTTTTTATTAGTTGAAAAGTTGAGTTAAGAAAATCTTAGGTAAACCTTGCTGAGAACCAAGAACTAAAGCACGAGTGAGTGACTACCCCAGAGCCCGGTGAAAACTTTCCTAAAATAAACTGACAACAGATCACTATGCAATAAGCGTGATATAAAATGGCTCTTTTAAGAGTGTCTGTGTTTCCATGGAAAATTCTGATTCATTCCCAAATGATCAGCAACTTACGATAATAATGTTTTGAATAATAAATAATGTATTTAAAATCTCTGTACAACCTATAAATTTTTAAGAAATTTTAAATTTCAAGAAAGTGAAATAAATGTTTCTCCTTTTTTGCCTTGCCTATATCTATTTCATCTTTGTATGTACACTAGAGTACAAAGTTGCAAGTCACATGAAAATTATAATTTCCATGAGCACATTGCATAAGAGATTCTCCAAAAAGCATAGCAGCAGTACATGAAATGATTGCATAGTTTTCTCACACATATCATCATAGCAAGCAATTTTTAAATTCAAATCTTTACATCAATGGGTACTAACTTCCAGAGGACAAAAAAGTAGAATCAGATTGTGTTTGCTTAGAAAAACACATACGATCAAAGTGATGCATAGAAAACTTAAAATGAAGGGATAAGATTTTATTTATGCTCCATTTTTTAAAAAAAACTTTATTTATTTATATTATGGCTGGCTCAGCCTGCCCTGGGGGTAGGGCTGGCACAGCATGTGGTGCCGGGGATCACACTGCAGTCCCTGAGGTTGCCTAAGCTTGCCTAAGCAGGCACTTTAGACTGCTGAGCTATCTCACCTGGTCCTTTACATTCAAATTTAAAAAGAAAAGATGCAAATATAAGATGCAGATAAATGAGTATCAAGGTTTTAAATGAAAAGCATCATTAACTACAGTGCAAGATATCAAGTATGAAGTTGTAAGGAAGGTCAATGAATTCAAATTAAATAGTATAAAATCTAATTTTCAAATAGTTTCTAATCTTCAAATAGTTTTAGAGGAGTGAGTGGATATGGACAGGAACAGCACAGCAATGGATTGTGTGACTATGAGTTGCTTTTTCTATGCCATCAAAGTGATTTCTTTCTATATATGTCTTTCCTCCAAAAGCCATATTGAATATGCTGCCATCTCATTTTACAGAAAGGTCCATACTATATGAATCATAAGTTCTTGGTCATTGTTTCTTTCCCTAAGCATCTCAGAACATGAAGTACTTATTCAAGGTCATACTGAAACTTTGTACAGCTCTCCAAACCAGTGGAGTCTGGTAGAATTTCCATTCCAAGCCTTCATCACCAAGTCTTTAAATATTTACCAAAATAAAATGCTTTCAGTGGGAAACTTGGCATTCTCAAATTGTTTTAAAGCAATTTTTTCTTTAAATATATGTCAACATGAAAGTCAATCATTAAGCATTTATTCTAGAAAGAAAATAAGATAAAGTCTTATTGGAAATGTGGATGTAAGGGTAAACAATACAAGGATCGCTTTGACCATTCTTTCATAACCTGAAGTTAGAAGTCACAGGTGTAAAATTTTAAGCTGAACTTTCTGTTTTATCTTCTCTGCTAGTCTTTTAAGAGCTTTATTGTGATAGAACTTCACTTACACAAATTCACTTAGATAAACTGAGTTCTCTGGGTAGTTTTTGAAAGTAGAATCATGAGTCCAATCATCGTGATATTTCAGAGGAGGAAAATGAAAAGATACGAGACCTCCAGCAGTCCCACAAAATCAGGGCTTCAGTCATTGGTCCTTTGGCTGCAAATCCTAATCCTTGTATAGGATGAGCTTGTCAGATACGCGAGGAACCAGAGAATCTCTAGAAATGTATTTTCAAAGTACTACTGCTTGCAAGGACTGTGCCTGGCTATGGGGCAGGAGAAGAACTTTTCTCTTAGGCCTTGATCCAGATCCTTTATTACACTTCTCACAGCAAGCTTCCAGGATAATTACCCATGGAAATTTCTTCTTCTCACTTGGGGATTTTCTTATTGTGTTACTACAAAGTAATTAGCATTGTATTACTAACATTGTAGCATTAGTACTGTACTATTTTAATAAGTAAATTATAATATCATTGTAAGGACAAAGGCTTGATATATATGGAACAGTTTCATGGCCTTTTTCTCAGAGACAGCCTTCCTTGGATGGACATGGAATAAATTGTGATAAAGAATCCTTCAACCTCTTTCATGAAAGACATGCTTTTTTTTTTTGACCTGGAGAAAGATCCATGCCAAATCCATGGAAAACCTACAAAGTGTGCATCACCTTTTGCATCAGAGTGAGGGAAAGATAGATGGTCGTAGAACCAAATAGACTTTGATTGTAATCTGAGCTTTGACACATATTAACAAGTTAATCTCTGAAGCATAACTCATCAGATTTCTCTTTAATTTTCCCTATAGATTTTTGAAGATTAGAAGCAGCAAGTGTAATGTACTTATAACAATTCCTCCCATATAAAAGATAGTCAATAAATGTTCGTTATTCTTATTATTTAGGAAAGCATGCTATTTACCTTGTAACCCAGATATAAACAGTCTTGTTAGGATTTGAAGGTGTAATCTTTGGTTAAACAAAGTGTAACTACTTTTATATCCAGAACTCAATAACAGGAGCATTGCTTGCTTTATGACTGGAAAGCTTAGCTATAATTTATGAGCATTTTATACCTTCCCCTAGTTACTCTTTCAGCAGAAAGTTAGAATGTCTCAGGCCTGAGCTTCACAGCCATCAACCATTCAGGTAGACAACTATTGCTTCTGTTAGGCATAGAGGAACAAGAAGAAAAAGAATAGCACACAGTTCTCCATATTCTCTAGAATAGGAGGGAAACTTGACAGCTCTTTGTATTTCATGTTTTGCTTAGAAAGACAATGAAAGGAAACACATTATCTGTTGGGATATTTGGAAGAGTGTGTAATAGACATCTAAACTCAAATGAGCCTCAACATTATTATGGACACATAATTCAAATGAGAAGGAACTCACAGATGAGAAGAAGTTCTGGTTTGTTGTTTCCAACTGCAGTGTCACCAACACTGGTATCAGCTAGCTCTATGCCAAGGCAGTTCCCTCCCAAGTAGAGTGTGTTTTCTAGTAGCACACTGAGCTAAGATTCTTCATCCATGGCTTTTAGCAGGAGTGAAGTCAGCTTCAATCCATGGAAACCAGAATGCTTGTCTCTCTGTAGCACCCCCAGCAAGACTGAGCTGGCATTAGCCTGAATGTCTCAGCTCTGCTTATCTCTGAATGAACTAAGAAAAAGAGTTTACACTAATTATATACTGTGGAACAGACATTAGGTAGGTTGTGCATTGCTGTGGAGCACATCTTTGTAAGATCCATAGCCTAAACTATGACCTTCCTATTTATAGGAAATACTATCTGAAAGAATTAAATGTTTTCTATCTATATAATCTTTCTTTTTTTTTGTGTGTGGCCAGCTTAGCTCACTGTGGGGGAGGGGCTGGCACAGCTGTGATGCCAGGGGTTGAACCAAGGTTCCTGTGCTTGCCTAAGCTTGCCTAATCTTGCCTAAGCACGTGCTTTAGACTGATGAACTATTTTGCTGGTCCCCTATATATTCTTTTAAAGGCTTATTTTCCATTCCTTAAATCTTCTATGCTGGATGCATTGGCTATCAGAGCTGATCGACTTCACCAAGGTTATAATGTATTTGGATATTAGTCCCTGCTTAATAGATTGAGTTACATTTCAGCACTACATAAGTGTGACAGTTTCTGATCCAAAGTATTATCTTTCCTTAAAAAGGCAAGAAGGCATATGGACATAAAGCAATGCTTGACATATGCATGAGAGTAAAATAAAGATGATTCTGCATCATAGGCATTACATTTTCAAAGAAATTCCCATGAGCTGAAAATGAAAAGTCAATGGTGCCCAAAACACTTATTTCATGCTAAGAGGTTCTTTAAGAAATTAAAAGATAGATAATCTCTATCTACACTGCTGTGCATCTGGGCCTCTTATGATGAGCAGGACCAGAGCTGAAGAGTACTCCAGGCTAAGGTGCATCAGACTGTTCTGCTTTGTTCTGAGGTGCTGGCTTATGTGGTATGTGGTACAAATGCCAAGCAAACGCTCAAATTAAAGTCAATTGCAAAAATAAAATACACATGTTCATTAATATTCCTCAAAATCCTCTTCCTTAGTTCAAACACACTTATTCCACTATTCCTGCCACTTCCTGTCATTGTCTGGGGAGTCCTCTTTTGTATCTTCACCAGCTATGATTAAACATGCAGGGCATGATGCTGCCAAGCACAAGCCAGTGGGAAAGCCAGTGAACAAAAACGTCATGCCATGTCCTCGTTACCTTATGTGCAGTATCTGACACTGTGAACATGCTGGCTGTTTCTCAAAATAATAATGACCACAGCAGCAAATGCCTAACTCGATTCAGGACATGGAGGTAGCCATAAACCATGAAATCAAAGACATTTGCTGGGCCTGGAGATATAGCTCAGCAGGATGAGTGCCTGCCTGTCAAGCACAAGGTCCTGAACTTGATCCCTAGCACTGCCAAAAAAAAAAAAAAAGAAAAAAAAAGACATGCAGACACTCACAAAGGAGGACTTCCAGAATTACTACAGGGTGGCACAGGTTAGGGGATTTCTTTCTTATTTTTTATTTATTTTTTAAATTTTTTTATTCATATTAATGAGAAATAAATAGCAATGAGACAGTTTCATAACAGGTTCATAGGACAGATACAATAATTAATACATCGCATACTGTTGTCGTCATAGTAGTTGTTCAGAGTACAAGATGCAGACATGATGTCTTGTCTAAACATTATTAGTGCAAATATTTCTTCTCATTGAACAAAGAGAAAGTAGCTGTATATATAGTCTGATAGTACATAACAGTAGTGGGTTATCAGTACAACAGGCAATACAGAACACTGTTGACTTGAACCTTTTACAGCTCAGTATATTAATATGACTTTTCTTTTTATACCTTATGGCTAGACTTTTCTGCTAGATGGTTAAGACCAAGATAAAGCAAGACCTATGTTACAAAGAATATGTAACTTTTGTATCTGACAAGGTCCATCAAATCCCCTCAGGATTTACCCTGAAACTGTGTACAGTGGTTGGTAGATATTTTGTCAGTGTCAGCCATCTGAATGAATCATGGCCATTGCTTGACCACTTTGCTCTTTGTGAAAGCCTGAGAGAATGTTTTCACTTTAGGTGACTCTCCTTAGGCACACTATACATCATTGATTCCTTTCCTTTGTGGCTTCATATTCTCCTTGAACAGGAAATTTGGGATACAACTGAGTTATAGGCTGAAACAGCACAGATTCTCTTATGTCCTGAGTCTTCACTGACCTTGAAGGGCTAGGGCCAAACTATTGGCCATCCTTGTAGCCTTTCTTTTTCTCTAATATTATTATTAATCTTTTATTCATTTATTTACTTATTTATTTGTTACAGGGTCTAAGTATACAGCTCAGACTTATAGTGATCCTCCTTTCTCAGCCTCCCCAGGGTGGGATTATAGGTGTGTGCCACCACACCTAGTTTCTGTGGCCTGCACGACATGGACCTGAGGTCTCATGCTTGTCAGTCAGGCACTTAGAATGAGCTGAGTTATCTCCCTTGCCTTGGGGTGATTTTTTTTAAAGTGTTGAAAAGTTAGAGGAATATCTTAAGGATGCAGGGTGTCTTTTACTTTAATCATTTTTTTTAAATTAAGCATATTCCTTAGCTTTTGGTCACATCTCTTAGATGGTTACAGAAGACATCTTCCTGATGGAGTGACCACAGAGAAGAGAGAAGAGAAGAGAGTTTCTGGGAAGAATTATCACATTTAGCAATGTTCACCTCTTTCCCTTCTCTGTGAGTAACTCCTAGGTATGCCAGTCTTGCCAGTAATGAAATCAGTAATGTGTCCAATCACCAACATTTCCACCCACGCCTGCAGTAATATTGTGCCAGTAAAGTCACCACTGAATGATAAATTTTAGCAAATATAGTAAAGACATTTCTTTCCTATTTTATTGAATAATTTGTTTGTTCATATGGAAATAGTTATTGCTTATTATTAAGCTTTAATGAAATCTATTGATAATGTTTTTTAAAAAAAAAAGCAAGATATTCTCCAGTGCTAGGTCAAACATGTGGTAAAGGCTTAAAATTCTGTTTAACATAACCAGATTCTTTAAATGGCTTTTTCCTTGCGAATAGCATATGGTTAAATTTCAAGTAATGCTAGAGGTTGTTAGTTGAATTTAAATGTCGAAATTCATTTGCCAAGGGCCCTTTCCACTTTTAAGTGGCTTCAGGTCTTAGGCATATATCAAGATGTTGCTAACCTTCAATTCCTCTGCAGTGTTTTTCCTCCTCTGGTCCAGAAAAAGCAGTTTCTCTCTTCTAGAAGAGAGCATGGGATAGCTGATGACTAAAATTATGTCCAGATGTAAATATATGTGCGTTAATGAACTGCTGTGACCTTATTTGACTAACACAGGTAACTGTAAGTAAAAAAATTCTATCCATAAACAATGCTTTCCTTTGTATTTGCTTATAGCTTACACCACATTTCCCCCTTCTTCATACCTCTGCTTTTCAGAGTAGTTATCACACTATGCTGATTTTTCCCCACAAGGGTCTGTTTTCTCTAGGACATTGAATGGCATATGATAATTTATGAGAAAAGCTCAGCAAAGACAGTTTCTACATGACGATTTTATCATGGCATGCTTTTACTATAAAGTTAATGGTTGCTGCATGCACACTACAGAATATCACTTGCTGTTATTCATGTAATAATAGTTATTATCCTTATGCTAATAGCAACTATTATTGCTGAGAACTTTATATTTGGCTGGCACTGGCTAAGTGCTCATACTTTCTTATTTAAGTATCTCAATAACCTTACGAAGCAAGTACTATGATTATCATACTATTATGAACATCCCAGATGAGAAAGCTATGACATTCAGAACTATGAATTACACAAAATTGCATAGCTTAAGAAATGGCAGATTGAGATTTGAACTCGGGATTGTCTGTCTTACAGTTTATGTCTTTAACTCCTTCACTGTAGCAACCCAAGGGTGGAAAGGCCTGCACTTCCGAGGGTAAAGACATTGATGCACCTTTGCTTATAGCGGAGTCATTCTCTCAATAACTCTCTTGACAGCTCTGAGAGGCAGGCATTATCCTTATTCTCTTGTGTGGATGATGTGACCAATGATGACAGGAAAAGTACCTTGTCCCCAAATGCATATTAGGAACAAAAATCATCACATCACCTTGCGCAGCTCTGAGTTTCAGCTCAGAACCCCAAGCTGAAAACCATCTGTGCACAAGCTGCAGACTACACCAATGAGTCTGCTTTTGTCAGCTCGTTTCCTGCTTCCAAGATGAACAAGGAAGAAGAGGCGCTGGCTGGGAGGGGGTTTGGTTGTGGGAACTTCCAGAGAGAACGCCTTCATAGCAGAGTGAATTTTGGATTCTGTTTTCCAGGGTTAAAGCAGGGGTTCAGGAAGGGCCTTTCCTTCTGCAGAACTAATCTTACAATGTAAATTGACTAAAAAGAGTTTCAAAAACCTTTTGGAGAGCATCAGTCATGAATAAGAGAGAGGCTGTTATCTGGATAGGCCCCAAATAATGACAAAATAGCATGGGAAAGGAAGAAAGGCTGGGGGTTTAGTAAAGTCAGAGCTCCACAGAGAAAGCTTGCATGTTCAAGTCTTGGGTAATTCCCAGTGTACGTTTTTCCT
>PVKN010030247.1:0-12779 GCA_004027915.1 Capromys pilorides
CTGTGCCTTTTGTCTCTTTAGTCCACGTTTGCGGCTCGCCATGACCGCGCTCCTTGTGCGGATGTGAAGCAGCAAATTAGCAGGAACTGAGAGCAGGGGATGCTTGCACCAGGGATGATCGTCTTTTCCTTCATTTTCCAAGGGTGCTTTACAAACCAATTTGTTTTCTCAAGGTGAAAAAGAAAGAAAAGAAAAGAAAAGAAAAAAAAGCTTTTTTGAAACTCATCGGTTCTCTAAAATCCAATGCAAGGCATTTTTAATAAACGCCACTGCAGCATGATCTGGTCTTCGCGCAGCCGCCTCTGCATCTGTCGCCCCAGCGGTGACACTGCGACACTTCCGGGTATGTGCTCGGCGCTCAGTTCCCCTCAGCAGCTCGAATCATCCACACAAAACCGCGCATCTTTTTGTTTCCCGATCACTGAGGACCCTTCCCCATAACCCTAATAAAGACTCCCTTCCCTCTCCTTGCTGCCCTCTCCCCAGCAGAGGTGTCATCGCTGTGTCCGTCCGTCCTTCTGTCCCCTCCCGCATGTCACTCCTGAGCTGTCCCTTGGTATGTTGGTGTTACCAGGCGCGTGATGCTCAGACACTTGCTTCCCCGAGGCTGTCCCTTCCCTGCTTCCCTCTGTCCGCACCTCCCCAGGCCTCCACAGGCTGTGTTATTTTTCATGAGCTGCTGACACCCCAGCCGCCCCCAGCTCTGCGGCCCAGGCCTGGGCGCTGCCTGCACCTCCGTCCCCCCCCCCGCATCCACGCTCCTGCGCAGCGCTGATTTTCTTGTAATATCTCAACATCCTGATATCATTCTTCTTTTCCATAGTCCTCTAGATCATGCTCAGATACTTATTTTCCCTTGTGTGATCGAATATCATTTTGAGAAATTCCAAAGTGTCCTATTAATATCTTACTTCTATCTGGTGGAATATATAGCCTAATTTAGGGTAATTTATTTCCATACACAATTGAGCCTCCTCTTCCAAAGATAAGATATGTTATCTCATTTACTCACAGAAAGATCCCTCAGTAGCAATTACGTCTCTCAGCAGAATAAAATATTGTCTTCATCTAAGTCCTGAAGTTGTCTCACAAAATTTAATTCGTACCACTTAAGTGGCATCGTCATTCAAATGGAAATGCGCCTCTCTCTATTTTGTATTTTATTTTTCAAATAAAGAAAGCTTTTGATTTCTGCATATTATGTTTAAAACCACACAAGCCTCTGAATTTTGCTAGCCATTCTAATACATTTCTTGACTACTTCGCTGTTTTTAGGTTCACAACTTTACACCTCCAAGTTGTCTCTTATCTGACTGCTTCGGCTGGTAGTTCTGAAACAATATTAAATAACAGCAGTGAATGGAAGCATTCTTTTCATTCTCCTGACTTTGGTTAGAGTTGCTTTACTGTGCCATCCTTAAGCCTAACAATGAGCTTTGTTTTGAGATTTTAAAAAGCATATTCAGGACCTATAATGAATGCTTACATAATGTTAATCGCGTTAGTGTACGTGGACGCGGTCAGGGCACTCTGACCTTCAGTGGGCAGGCCCTTCGGCATCTGCTGGCCGGGCGATTCTCATCCTTCCGCCCACTCACTGGCAGATCACCGGGTCCACACCGCTCCGCTGGAGCTGCTGCCCCTAGTTTAGAATCCTCGCCGAGGGAGGGTCTTGCCTGTGCAGTGCTGGGTGCATCCGGGTTCTGAGGTTTGCAGGAAGGCCTCAGATGGCTAGCTGCTTTCTTCCCTAGTTTGTCACTCAGACAGCCGGGACGTTTAGGGGTGCCGGAGTGTGCAGAGGTGAAATCTAGAGCTTGGGGTGCTGCTCCTGTGCCCCCAACACTGACAAGTCCCCTCTGTTCACATGGCCATTGGGTGTGGCCCCATGCACAGGGAGCCCCACCGGGTGAGGACCCCAGCACAGGACACCGTGCTGCCCCTCCCCGTCTGTGCTCCTGGGCTCCCTGAGTTGATACCGGTCTGCACGGTGGCCCGTGCTCCTCCTTCGTGCAGGCTGCCCATGAGTCGCTCCTTCTTGTACCCTTCCCTCTTGGCCCTCACCTAACAGACCTTGGCCAGGTCCACGCCTGGGTGCCACCTCCACGCCACGTGTCTTCCCGCAAGTCTGCATCCACAGGACCCTCAGAGGTCCCGGAAGAGCACGGGCTATGGATGAGCCACCCCAAGTCACGATGGGTTTACTCAGAACAGCATCAAATTTTTAAAAAGACAGAGTTGTGGGGAGAGAGCCGGTGTGCTGTGTGTTCATGTTCAGAGCCTCCTTGGTGACAGGTCGAACCTCAGGGGACTTAATAAGCGAGACCTATGGCAGCAAAGGCCACTGACACAAGGCACAGGCACCTGGCTGAATCCCAGCCATTCCTTGAAAGAAGGCAGGCTGGTCCTGGGGGAGCTACTCTGCCAGGTCCTCCCAGCCCGGGGCCCTGCAGCCCCGAGCACCCCACGGCCAAGTCAGCCCTGGGTCCTGCTGGGGTGGGGGGAGGTCCACATGCCTCTGTGCTGTGGTCCGTGCATCGCCGGACACCAAGTCCCCAGGGGAACAGTCAGGGAACCTGGCCAGCACGTTCTGATGGAGGGCAAGTCTGCGCGTCCCTCCGCCCGGGTTCCCATTGCTAGTGTGAAGCAGAGGCTGCCACAGCAGCAGAACCCACACAGATTACACCTTATTTTTTCTGTATTTTTGTTTTTAAAAAGATACAAGGGGCAACAGAAAACTGTGGTGAGTGTTTAAATTTTAAAACATCATTATGGAAAAGGTATAACAGGCAGGGGAGAGAGCTCAGCAAAGTAAGTGCCTGCCAAGCACGCTCAGAGACCGGGTTCAAGCCCAGGCACCGCATGCCATGCCAGCCGTGCACTGAGCCACCACAAGGACCAGTCACGGTGATGCTCACCTGTAATCTCAGCGCTGGGGAGGCTGAAACAGGAGGGTCACTACAAATCTGAGCTGTGTAGTGAGACCCTGTACCAAATACACAAATAAATAAAAAACAGTAAAAAAAAAAAAAAAGAAGGGCATGTTGCCCTCAATCTGCCTCAAAATCTTCCTTCAACCACACTTAGCCCATGCTTCTGCCAGTTTCTGAAGCAGTTTCAGAGTGCTCTGTCATCGGTGTCTGTACAAGGTGGGGTCAAAAATGGAGCCACCCCCACACGCCGCCCAGTGGGAAGGCAGCTCGTGAAAACAGCTGCCGGGCCCTCCTCTACCTATTGTCTGCACCCAGCGCCATTTGACTTCCGGCTCATTGCCAAAGTCAAAATGACTGTGATGGTAAATGTCTACCATGGATGCAGGACATCAAGGCAGCCACAGAGCACAACTAAAGACACTGGTGCAAAGGGACTTCCAGAGCTGCTCCGGAGAGTGGCAGGGTCATTGTCGAAGCGCTGGAAGAAGGGGCAGGACTCGGAGGAAGTTCCACGGCAGCCCTGTGTTTCACTGTAATAAATTTTCCACAACAATGACTAGGCTGGGTGTGGCAGCATACGCTCATAATCCTAGCACTTGAGAGGCTGAGGCAGGAGGATTTCCATGAGTTTAGGGTTGTCCTGAGCTACGCAGTGACTTCTCAGGCAGTCTGAACTCCACAGCAAGACCTTGTCTCAACAAAGCAAACCAGTCACACAGCGCCGCTCTATCTGAGCACGTCACACACTTCCACACACGGCCCAACAGATGATTTTCATGAACACACAGCTCAAGCAGCCTTGCTCCAGCTCAGGGGCAGCTCTGTGGCCTTGAAGAGGTCAGAGTTGGTTCTGCTCCCCGACTGGAGCTGGGGGCTGAAGCCAACCACTGGCCACTGGACTCCCACCCTGCATGGACTCCAGGAGCACAGCAACCACCCCAGGTATGCGAAGGCCTTGAACGTGTGGGCAGGTTCCTTCAGACCACCTGCTCCACCCAGAGGGATGACTCCTGTGGTGAAGCCACAGGAAATAGGAGGGAGCTGAGGAAGTCGGATCTAAAGAAACACCGAGAGCCCATAAAGAATAATTACAGCCGTGAGCTCAGGGAAGAGGAAGCGGGCTCCGGAGTCTGATAAGTAGGACTTTATTAACTCGTTAACCTTGCTGGCCTATGTCAGAGGCTCAAAGGGAGGTTTTGGACCCAGCCGTGACTGGGATCCTTGGGGTCCACAGACACCAGGATGGGACCAGAGGCCCGTGTTTATACAGGGAAGGAAAGTGCAGACGCCCAGCTTGTGATCTTCTTATCTCTATTCCCGGGGGACGTTTCCTGGAAGGGCATTATCTGGAAACACAAGGCTGATGATATTTCATCCTTCGTCATGCTGGAGATAAAGGACCTGGCTTGTTCAAGCAAATATAAAGCAACATGAAGTGAAATGCATTTCTTCCCTCCATGTGAGGATTAAGCCATACTTGGTGAATATGTATATATATATATTTTTTTTTGGTGAATAGAATGTGAATCTGGAAATTGGTGACATCTGGCCTGTCCCACCCCCATAGCTGCCATAGCTGTGAAGGAGGCAGGGGCCACATGGCATCTTCAGGATGGTGACCCCACACCCCAGCACTGAAAACCTAGCACCTGTCTGCAGCCAGCAGCCCAGCCTCGGGGACGGGGCCTCAGTTTCCCGCTCAGAGGCCTGGGCAGGATGCCATACTGAGAGCCATGGCCTGCTGTCATTCCACCTCTGTGCCTCAGCAGGCCATCTTGGCTCCAGAGAGAGGCTCATGCACTGATGGAGCCAACGTGCCCAGTGGGGCTGCCCAGTGTCCCTGGTGGCCAGGGCGTCGGTGTGGTAGACACTGGTACCCACAGGGGATCTCTTCCTGAGGATCTGGAAATGGCTTTGGGGCTCACTGAGCTCTAAGCCTCAAAGGGAGACTCATGTTGGGGACAAACGCCCAGGCCCTACAAAAGCCCCTGTGCCCCATGTGTCCTAAGGTCC
This sequence comes from Capromys pilorides, assembly GCA_004027915.1. NCBI lineage: Eukaryota > Metazoa > Chordata > Mammalia > Rodentia > Capromyidae > Capromys > Capromys pilorides. The sequence continues at coordinate 4,944 of PVKN010030247.1, forward strand.
TTCTGCCCCTTGACCTCAGGCCATCCTCTGTGCCAGCAGTGGGCAACTCCCCACCACGCTGACACCTCCGCCTGGACACCCTGATCTCGCTCATGGTGAAGCCCACAACTGGGCAATTTCTGGTTGATTCTCCTCACCTGTGCTCCCTTCTTTCACAGAATCAGAGAACACAGGACCCCATGGCTCACGACAAGGGCCGGCTTCCCTCGCCGAGTCTGTCTGCTGCTTGCTTCCCGTGCAGGCAGGGCTCGCTGCACCTCCCGTCCTAGGCACAGGTCGTGAGCACGTCCACATCAGACGTGACCTCTTGCCCGGGGTTCTGCTGCCCCTTCCCTTCCTTTCGGATGCAGGGACACCAGGGCTGATTAAAAGGCCCTTCTATATGGCCCTAGGTGTGGCCTCGCTTGTTCCCCAGCCCCTGACGGGATTCCAGGCGTGAACAGAGCCGCCTGCTCCTCTGCGCCAACACTTGCTGGTGAGCAGAGCTCCACAGTGGCAGCCAGCCGGGATGCACAGGGCCCGGAGCCAGGCCGGATGGGACGGACCCAGAGCTCTGATCTCCTGGCCTTGACTCTGGCTGTCTTGGCTCCAGCCTGGCCACAGTGGACAGTGGCTACTCCTCTGAGGAGGGGACCAGCATATAAACATATGAGAGGGTGTTATCTAAAAGCCTCTGCAGAAAAACAGGGTGGAGAGGGGCCGCAGGCCATCGGGTCTACAGGAAACGTGTCCCGCTCTTTCCTGCCTAATCAAAAGCCCTCTCTCTCTCGGAGAGCGCGAGCTTTGTTTTCTGTACTTCTCTCTCTCTTCACTTGTGGAATGCATTTATTTATTTTTCCTCTTCGTTAACAGGGAAGTTACATAAAGACATAGGAATTTCGGGACCAAAAGAGAAAAGCTATTCAGTGGGATCTAACGAGTTCCCTGCAGCTGGCACAGTCCCATTGATCTGGAAGCCTGGACAGGGGGAAGCCGCAGCCCCGTGGAGTGAGCGATAACCACAGGTTAGCATAACACGCGCTGCGCACATCGCTGCTTTCACAGCGACCTGAATGGACCTTTGTGTGGCTGACCCTGGGCGCCAAAGCCGAGGCTGTGCTGCTGAGGCTGAGGCTGAGGCACCCAGAAGGTGCGTGCGGTCCAGCTGTCGGCGTGGCCCGCGCGTGTGGCAGAGGCGTGCTAGGGACCACGCAGGTCCCAATCCCGCTAACTCACGTTTATGCCAAGCCATCTCACGCGATGCTGAAGCAAGTTGAAAAATACTGCTCAATCCATGTAAGAAAGAATGAATCACTTTTACATCCGTGGCAAAACTTCTTATTTCATGTCTGTTCTGAGCAAAGATGTGGCTCTTATTCTGGATAAATTGACACGTTGGTGGAGTGCTATATAGGCCTGTTGTTGCTACTTTAAAGAATGAATATTCCATGATCTTCTCATCTTTACTTCTAGAAACATGGGAGGAAAAAACTAGAAGAATGTGGCCTGAAATTTGTGTACGTGGATGTTCACTGAAGTCTTATTTATAATAGTGAGAAAAATGAAAACAACTTAAATAACCCATAGCAGAAAAATGACCAAATCAAGAATAGCCAAAGCTATAAAAATCATGTTCTTAGGGACTATTAAAATGCAATAAAATATAAGAGGACTATATCACCACACATCTAGGCATTATTTCTGAATTCTATGCTTATAGATGATTTTTGTTTCATTTTATACTTTTTCTACATTCCAATTATTTTTTACAGGATTCATATATCTTATTTCTAGAGAAAATAATAAATGCTGTCTTTGTACACAATGAACTCAGCCTTGAGTAATAAACTAGGTGGATCTTCCGCAGGGTTTTGTTTAGTCTGGTGCCTGGGAACAGCTTAAGTAAGTGATGGTTGACGTCTTGCGCACCCGTGGGACAGTGCCCAGCTGGCACACAGGGTCACAGTGCCCTTGGCCACACAGCATTCTGTGACAGGAAGCCCTCCTCCCCCACATTGTGGGGCCCTGCATCACTAAGGGCTGGGACACTGCCATATTCCTTGCACCTCCAAGACCCAGGTTTTCTGCTCCAGTCCTGGTTGTGTCCTGAGGCGCCCTCAAGTTTCTTTCTGTCTTGCCAGGAGACCACACATAAGTCCTGCAGGAAGGCTGATGAGACAGAACCATTGGCATTTCACATTCTGGCCTATGGTTTATTTTCAGGGAGCAAAAATAATACCAACAGACCCTCCATGGCTCCAGAAAACATAAACCATGTCTGAGAAACAGCTGTCTTGATTAATGTGGTCCAATTCCGGCAAACAACTACAAATGCGCATGCAAAAGAAACACCAGCAGACACGACCATCTTCCTTGCCAGCCCCTGCCTGGGGCTGCGTCCAGGAGGCACAGTGCCCTGCCTGAGTCCTGCTCCTGGTGACCTGCGCGTCGCACCAGCCACAGAACACACAGAAAGGCCCCAGGTCCTCACCTGCCCTCGCTTGGGGAAGGTCCACGGAGAGGCACAGTGGACGTGGCCGGTGGGACAGAGATGCACAGCGTGGCATGCACAGTGTGCGTCCTACATATTCACTGCAGGTGGGAGCTCAAGACCATGAACCCCAGGTGAGGACCCAGGCGCTGGCGCTGTCCTGGAGATGAATCCTCTTGTGAAGAGAAGTCACTGGAACTTGTTTCTCAGCCCTTGCTGGGCATGTGTGTTTGTGGAGCACTGAGCAAGCACTGCCTGTGTTAGCAACGCTCCCACGAGCATCCTATATGGAATAGGATGGTGTGGCTAGAGGGCCAAAACAGGTAATGAGGGAAAGGACAGAACCCAGGCCCCTGGGGGACTCCGACCAAGGCCAGGCACACCCACTGTGCCCTGCCATTTAGCTGATCTGCTTCATCACTGACTTAGCAAACATTCATTGGTCAGGAAACATAAGAGCTGGGTGAGCGACCTGGGCCTCCAGAGAGTGCGGCGGAGACCAGCAGGCGGGCGGCACTCGGTAGAGAAGCAGGGCAGAGCGCCCTGACCAGGCAGCGCCGTCTCCAAGGTTGTCGTGGGCTGTGCTTGTTCCCAGAGGCCCGGACATGGGACCTGGAGGGGACAAGGCTAGATCGACAGTGGCCTAAGGGAGTGGTCAGTTCTTCGGAGTTTCCTGCTGGCTTTAGTGGGGTTGAGGATCCCCTGGGGCCCCTAGGAACACCAGTCAAGAGTCAAACCTGAATCTGAGGGCAGGAAGACAGGCTCTGAGAAACAGTGGCCCCCGCAGCAGCAGTGGCCCTTCTTCAGCACCCCGCTGGGGCCTCGCCTGGAAGGCAGCCTGCTCACTTTGATTTCTCACAGGTGTCACCATTTGTTTGTTTGTTTTTCCCATGTTTTAAAAGGTATTCAGAAAGGTACCCTGCCGGAAGTTTGGCCCGGCTTCCAGGGCTGGTCAACCCCCTGACAGCAAAGGCTGCTGGGCAGATCCGCTGCACCTGTGCTGCCCAGACTTCTCATGAGCGACGCTTCGCCACCCTGTCTGCCCAAGCCCAAACCCAGATGTGGGCAGATGGGTTCTGAAAACAAGATGACCCCGAAAAAGCCAGGCCCTCTCGCTAATTTCCCTGGCTGGGGCGCTTCCGAGGTTTGTCCTGGGCATGGTCCAGAGAGTTTCGTTTCCTAATTCGGCTGCAAACTCCAGCTTAGGTCGAAGGCCTGAGCACTCCTGTGGCAGCCGCCCACAGCTGACTGCTGACCTCGCTCTCCTGGCCACACTCGCTTGGGGAGTCCTCCCCGGGTCTGCCACACACCCCAGGGAGAGCAGGGCCATTTTCCAGCATGGCCTAGACACCAAGGGTGTTCATGAAGCCAGCATCCACTTGGTGCCTCTAGGTGTATGTGTGGGAAACCCTCCCTCACTGGCCTCTCCCTGAAAAGGTGGGGGTGCCTAGTGCTGGGGACCCTAGCAACATCACCACTGGGCTCTGCTGAGGATGACGCGGTGTCTGGTTTGGGGCTCACTGAAGCTCTAGGAATTTGCAGCCCTGGTTGTGTTGGATACACCCAGTGAACCCCTTTCATCTGACACGGTCAGTGGACTGTCTGCGAACCTTCACCAAAACCTCAAGGCGGAATCCGAGGTCCAATATCATTTCCCTAACATCGCCATTTTCTTTTCTGTAAGAACTCCTTTCTGGTGTTTGTCACATGCCCCCAGGATAGGGGCACAGGTGTTTGGCACACTACCCTCAGAGCAGACCCATGGAGCAGAATCTGCAGCCTAGGGGGTGGTTTCCCACAATTCCAGTGGGTCAGGCTGAGGCTCTGGAAGCAACGCCGTGGTCCCTGGATGCTGCTACCTCTCCTGAGGCCTGTGGGAGGCTCACAGCCTGTTGCTTCCCGACAGCTTCTTTTACCAGGGCTCTGGGAGCCTTCATGGCACAGTGTGGCTGCTGAGGCACACCACGACTTCCTTTCATCAAGAGCCCACCTGTTCCAGGACTCAGGCCCACCTGGCCCCGTGGAGTCTGAGTCCTGCTTTGGACTGGGGCTTCTCCCACTTGCAGTATCACTTGTAGGTCTTTTAGGTGTTCATAAAAGAGGAAAATGTCACGTACTGGAGCCCACGCCCTGGCTTCATGCTTCTAAGCCCTGCCGTCTGAAGTCGAAGTTCGTCCTGCCGTGGGTGCCCTTTGACAACGTAACATCATACACATGGAAAATTAAGGAGCAGCAACACAATAAACACGGTTCCTTCATGAGAGACCCCACATGCCCTCACGAGGCGTGCGCACTGCGAGGAAAGGCTCAGCGCGTGCCAGGTCCTGACCCGCCAGCCAGGGCCCTTTTCTCCCTGCACATCTGGATGCACAGCTTTGCAGAGTTCACGTTGGAAGAAGGTGAGATGAGCTATGCGCGAAGGTGGGGACAATGACTTTAGGACAGTCAAGAAGCCCGAAGTGGTCATCTGAGGTCTGAAGAAATGGGACATAGTTTCAGTGCCCTCCAGAGAAACAGACAAGGTCATTTCACCAATCAGGAAGGTTGCGTGGCACAGCAGCCGTGTGGGAGCCTAGGGGAGGTTTTCAAAGGAGGCACACAATGGTATGGGTGATGATTCTAACCATTTATCACAGATAAAGTACAGCTTCCGGCTATGAGGGAGTGATATATTTGAGGCTTGTCCTTGTTTAGACAGAAAACTGGACACACTAGATGAAGTAACCACTGTCAGACGTTAGAAAACAGAGAGAGCAAGCGCATGTCTCTAAGAGAAAGGAAGGCATCGGTGTGGGTTCCAGAGCCCCTCAACTTACTGCAGGGAGCAAATTCCAAACCACTATGTGGGGGAAAGGATTCCCCCCAAGCAAGGCTGTCTCCCTGAGCTGAGATGATGGGGCTCAGAACCAGGGAGACTGAAGACTTCACAGAGCAGAGAACCAAGGAAGAGGAAGCTTCGAGAAGCAAGAGCTTGGAGATCTCGGGTCTCTGGATAAGTTGGAGTCTGGGCATGCCCCCGGCGATTCTCCCTGAAGTTAGGTGAGGAGGAGATCCCAGGTGTAGATGAAATAACAAGCAGTTGTAGGCCACGCAGTGAGGATCAGTGGACCTTCTGCTTCCTGGCATGTAAGGGCGGAGACCACGTGGAATAATGAACGTCTTCAATAGAGGCTGCAGAAGAATCTGCTATAACAGTAGGGCTACACTAATCTTATTTTTAAAAACTCCGAAGATCAGAAATGTGCACTGAAATGCATCCAATGAGTCCACAGATAACTTTAAGTACCAGCCAAAATAAAATCTAACACTCTCAAAAATCCAGCACTAAAAAAAGACAGTGTTTGATATCTGATTAAAAATTACTAGACATATTAATTTGTTTTCCATTACTGTAGCAAATGCCTGAGATAAATCAAGTTATAAAGAGAAAAGGGTCATTTGGCACACAGAGGCTACAACCCGTCATTAGTTGGCATGGTTCCTCCTGGGCAGCACATGATGGCAGAATCACTCAATTCGTGCCTAGACACGAAAGAGAAAGAGTGGATGGGGCCTCAGGCCACTATATCTCCTATACGGCCACGCGTCTGATGACTGAAACACTCCCAGCAGGCCCTAACTCTGAGAAGTCCCTCCAACTTCCAGCAATGCCGTGGACCTGGGATGAAGTCTTTGGTCCTTGGGCCTTTGGTAGATACCTTCCCAAGCCACGCTATACCTGAAAAAACAAGAAAATATGTCACACAAAAAAGCACCTCAGTCCACTGAAACAGAACTAGATATCAATGAAGACAGTGAAATCAGCAGGGAAAACCTTTAACATAGGTATTGTAATTATCCTTAATATGTCCAATGGTTGAAAGGAAATCAGAAAGGTAAGAGGAGAGAAATTAAAAAAAGTTTAAAGAATGAATCTACTGAATTTTCCAAAGGGAAAATAATCTCTAAGATAGAAACAAATGTTTATTGTATGGGATTAAAAAATAGTAGAAACTTTAAGCGATCTGTGTATAGTAGACATGGCAAGAGACACTGTCCAGAAGAAAGCATGAGGAGGAAAAGAATGAAAAACAGTGACTAGACCTGAGGGGCCTTCTAGGCAACACCTAGCCACCAAATATGCATGCAGCTAGAGTCAGACAGAGAGGAGGAAGGGAAGTAAGCAACCACGCAGAAGCTCTGTCCCGCAGAATCGGACATCCCCATGGCTCTAATCTGGATTAACACAAAGAAAACCACACCTAGCTTTTGTCAATGGAACTGCGGAGGTCCAGTGATAAAGAGAAATGTGGACAGTCACCAAAGGGGAAAAGGCCCACTCCAAACAGAAGAAGAGACATTTTGTCAAAAACTACACAAGACAGGGGACAGTCATATATTTTCTTTAAAGAGCTGAGGAAAACCCTGTCACCAAAATTTTATGTGTTTTGTTTTAAAGCTTCATCAGACAGACAAAGAAGAACGGATCATCAGCAATTCTTCTGCATGAGAAACGCTCGAGCAAGTTCTCCAGGCAAAAGGAAAATAAGTCCAGATCAAGACTTGTCCAAGAAAGGAAGGCCACCAGGAATGGTAAGTGGTGCAGCACTGGGAAACTGAGGTATTTTTAGTTTTTAAACTTCTTTACCAACAAGTGGACATTGATAACGACGACATTGGTTTGCGTGGCTTATAATATATGTACACCGGAACAGCAAAGCAGTGCTAGACACCAAGGTTTTGCGCTCTCTTTAAGTGATGCGCTGTTACTGAATGTGTCTCCCCAGATGCTCATGCACTAAAGGGTTGGTCCCCAGAGTGACGCTACTGGGAGACGGTAGAACTTGACATATAGGCCAGAGGACACGGCAGCTAGGTGAGGTCTCCGCAGCCCCTTGAGGTCTCCGGAGAAGATTGCTATAGAAGGAGAAGGGCTTTGTCACAGAGCCTGGGCTATGTCCTTGGGCTTTAAACCTACAAGACAGTGAGCTAACTAAACTTCCCCTTATTCAAAGCTTAAAAAAATTATCTAAAGGTAAGGATATTTTAAATGTATTTTATAACCTAGAGCAGCAAAAATTTAAAACAAAGTCATGCTAATAACACAATAGTGGCTACAAAATGGAATTGTAAAATGTAATTATTTATAAAAAGAAGACAAAAGAATGAAAGGGAACATATATCAGATTTTTTTTTTTTTTTTTTTTAATTTTATTTATTTATTTATTTATTTGCTTGTTGTGTTTGTTTGTTTCTTTATTTATTCATTTTGTGGCTGGCTCAGCCTGCCCTGGTGGTGGCACTGGCGCAGCATGTGGTGCCGGGGATCGAACTGCAGTCCCCGCAGTTGCCTGAGCCCTCCTAAGCAGGCGCTTTAGACCACTGAA
>PVKN010030248.1:0-12779 GCA_004027915.1 Capromys pilorides
ATTTTATTTTAAAATATTGTGTGAGTAGAGCTCCCCTACTTAATGAGATTGATAGACATCCTTCATGATGCTTAACATGGGTTTTCTTTTCTTTATTACTTTTAATTATTTAATTGCTCTTAATTAAGAGTCTTCTTTTGGGCAAAACTACTTTCCAAATATTTATACATAGCCATGTTTATTTTTTTGTAGTTGAACTGGCAATGATTATGGACCGTTTGTATGGTGGTGTTTGCTATGCTGGAATTGACACGGACCCAGAGCTGAAGTACCCCAAAGGTGCTGGCCGGGTGGCATTCTCCAATCAGCAGAGTTACATTGCAGCCATCAGTGCGCGCTTTGTGCAGCTTCAACACAATGACATTGACAAACGGGTAAGCAAGCAGTCAGGATAGAATTGCTATAAGAAAGATGAAATTTATTCTGTGAGCCCCTGGGAGAAAAAAACACCTGTGATCAGCTCTACCTGACATGGTATTTATTAGTCCATGAGTTCCAGCTAAGCTATCTGAAAAAGTGAGCGCTCTTCTTGGTATTTAAGGAATTAATTGCAAGTTACTGTCATAACTTGCAATTATGACAGTAAATCTGCAGAATTTAGCATACCAAATCAAAATTGTTCAAAAGATGATGCATTAGCAAAGTAGAGAGCTGATGACCTGTTTGACTTACACAGTGCTCTAAACAAACTTGGGTTAACATCTGTATGTTCAGAAGTATAAATAAAATTTTGAATTTCTGAATCTTTTTTAAATTGCAATGTCACACATGATAGCAATCTTTGGGACCAAATAGTTTCTTCAATTTCCATTTCAACTCCCAGTAGTTTTACTGCTGATGAAATATAAGCAAATGCATTACCTGCTTATTAATGTTACCTGCCTCTCTGCTAGAGACTTTGTGCTACATTTGGTCTAAAAAGGGGCATGAGGGGGCTGGGGAGATAGCTCAGTAGAATAAGCACTTGCCTGGCAAGCATCCAGGACCTGAGTTCAATCCCCGGTTCTGGGAAAAAAAAATAAAAAATAAAAAGGGCATGAGGGCCGACAACATAGCTCAGTGGACTAAGCACTTGCCTAGACAAGCACAGGGGCTAGGGTTCAATCTCTGGCACCACATGCGGCACTGGCCCAGCCCCCCATGTGGGCTCATGCGACTGAGCCCACAATGGAGTCTCGGTGTGATGGCACATACCTGTAATCCCAGCACTAGAGAGGCTGAAAATAGGAGGATCACTATGAGTCTGAGCAGCTTGTAAGCTTATATGAGCTTTTTAAGGATAAATGGTCATGGTTTGTTTTTTAATTAAATGAATAAGTTTTTTTCAGAATTTTGAAACAGTCTTTCAATTAATGGAAATTCAGAGAGGCGATAGAGTCAACTTCATTCCTTTTAAGTACCCATAACAATTCAGGCTTCCTCTTTTGTAATAGTAATCTGTCTCATCTCTGTCCTATTACCCCTTATTCTTACTGCTCCATTCAGCTTGAGATGCTCGATAAACCTTTCTTGAACCAACACGTGGTGATCCTCTAAAAGTTCTCTTTTAACTACTGCTGCTGTTGCTGGTGGACTTGCTTGTGCTTGCTCATTGGAAGTCTTGATATAGCTGATTGTTTACAGAGAGATTACCATTGCATCAATCACTGGTAAATCCATGCAACAAACTTAACCTGAATAGGCTTGGGTTCTCATCTCTGTTAAAGTAATGTTCTTCTTGTCTGAAGCCAGAGCTAGTGACTGTACAGGAGGTAGGGCCTGGGAATAATAAAAGAGAATTTAGACAAAGACTTCATTTCCCCAGAAGAGTCATCTCAGAGGCAGCATTGGAAATCATTGCAAGTGGCAGAGTCCCTACACTGTTCTTCCATCCAGGCCCAGTTCCATCTTCATGTTTTTTGTTTAACTTTAATATTACTATGTGATTTTTAGCAGTATTTTTCATGACTCCCTTGCATAGCACTTGAACATGGAGTGTGTTGACAAACACACATAGGGGAGGACACAGTACAGTGCTAACTCAGCCACCTGAGCCTGACACAGATAGGTCATTTCAAACCTGTGTGTCAGACATGATGTGCATTTGTACAACTGATTTTTACTTGTGCAAATAACTATGCATGTGTATGCTAGCTAAATACAGTCCAGTGACCAGTGAAATACATGCAATTTTGCTTTCCTTCTTGGTACAGAAATTTGAGAACAAATAAGTTTGGGGATTTTGAAACAATCATGAGTTTTTTGGTATATTTACAATTATATTTTCAATCAAATAAATATATTGCCTGTGAATTTTCAAATGGAATGTATTCAGTTGCAATTAGATGGTCAACTAAAACAATTTGATCATGTCTCTTTACTAGACTTTTGTAAGTCGTTTTCCTAAAGAAAAATATCCCTCACTTCACAATCACACCTTGCATCTTTTTTATTTTAGTAATGTATTTTATTTTATTTTTTTAAATTTTAATGATGTAGTTTAATTAAACAACCGAAGTAATATCATTTCAACATATAAAAATACGAAATGCTTCATGAATTTGCATGTCATCCTTGCACAGAGGCCATGCTAATCTTCTCTGTATCGTTCCAATTTTAGTATATATGCTGCCGAAGCGAACACGCATCGTTGTTTTACATACATTTGTGAACAACTTTTCAGGAATGAAGCACACAAAGAAAAAAATTTAGATCAAAAAACTTTGATGAACATCTTGAGAACTCACTGAAAATTGCAGCCACTTCCATGGAATTGGACATTAATACATTAGTTTTATAATTTCAAGATCAAATATCCCACTGAGTTCATTTTTATGTTTTCTTTTTTAAAAATTATGTTGTCTTTTAAAAAATGTGTTACTCATTAACAGTATCATATGTCATATGTTTTATATGTGTGGCCTAAGACAATTGCTCTTCACGGAATGTACTCCAGGCAACCTAAGAGACTGCACACCCATTAGCTATAGTGAATTTTTGTCACACATCTTTTTCTGAAGAAACCTTTTAGGTTTTAAACAACAGTCTCATAGTGAAGGTTCTGGAACTTGCTGTGCTAAAAGCTAAGGGCTTATGTCCACCCGTGTCTGCAGTCCTTGCTATTGGAAATCCCAAAGTACTAGAGTACCTTTTCATGTGAGCCTAGCACAGCCTTTAAGCCAAACCTTTACAACAGTAAATAGCATCAACTGTTGTTACTGTTCTATTCAAAGGAGCCTCCTTATCTGTCGGTAACATTCTAATTCAGTGAAATCAGTGAGTTTTTAACTTTATTCATGAGATTTTAAGGACTACTTGCTTTCTGTTTCAGTCCTAGCCCCTTCCACTGTTTACTCCTGAGAGCCGTGGGCCATTTGTAGAGCAGCAAGGCCTCGCCATCAGGTCAGACAGTTCACAAAGTGAAACTTTTGGAGTCCTAAGCCTGTTCGAAGTATATGCTTTCAGTTTATACCTTTCCTGCATAAACATAGGTGCATAAATGAGAAATTGATTGGCATGTTTTCTTTACCTCTTATGTATCCAGCATACTTTCTTCAAAAAAACAGTTGCTTGCCAGTTATGGTACAGCACATGCATAATCCCAGTACTTGGGAAGCTGAGGTAGAAGCAGCTCTATGAATTCAAGGCCCCTCTGGGGTAGATTGTAAGTTGAAGGCCATTCTGAACTATGCAGTGAGACCCTGTCTCAAAAATAAAGCAGACGGGGACTGGGAAGATAGCTCAGTAGAATAAGTACTTGCCCAGCAAGCACAAGGACCTGAGTTCAATCCCTGGTTCCTCAAAAGAAAGACAGACAGACAGACAGACAAGAGAAAATAGACAAAATAAAAACAACAAAAGACAAAAGATAGCTCTTTTGAAAGTTTAGATATTATTGCTAAACTTTTGAATACTTTACAAGGAAATACAAACTTTGTAGATTTGATTTCTTAGAAACTTTCTGGCTTTTCTGTGACTATAAAATATATCAATATGCAATAGTTTGAGAAGATATAGGTTTTGTACTTTCGTCTTTAATGTTGTTTCCCTTACCCACACACAGTATTGTAATCTGTAAAAGAGTTTGTAACAGCTTATTGAGCTGTTTTACATATCATACAGTTCCCCATTTTAAAGAATACATTTAAATGTTGAAAGTATATGTATAGAATTGTGCAACCTTCATCACAATCAGATTATAGAGTTTTTTTTTTAACAGTAGCAAAGTTATTAAAGATAAGAGACAGGCTCTGCAGAGTGAATATAGGCCAAGTAAAAGTAGGGGGAAAATATGCCCAACAGCGTGGTAGTGGGCCACCGTGCAAGAGTGCACAAAACTCATCGTGCTCTCTGTCATGAGCAAAAAATTGGTTGAGAAAGCATAAATGGTAGCAAAGATTTATTATATCTAGGAAAGAAACAAACAATTCACAACAAGAAGAACCAAGTGCAAAGTGAGCCCCAACCAAGCAGAAGTAGGAAAAGAATATGCCTCACAGTTTGAAGACCAGCCACCATGCAAAGTGAACACAATGTCCTTAGAGGTATTTTAATGCATGAGGATCATTTGTGCAGTAACACCGCACTGTATTTATTTTCTACATTGACTCAGCTGTTTATGGAGAGGGGATCCTACTTAATCTGGCAGCTTCAAAGTTAGGAGCAAAGGAATTCTGTGATAGCTGTGATTAAGGTGTCCTTGTTGTGGGAATTGATAAACCTATATACTGATATGTAGACTTTTTGTTGCTCCATATCTAGCCATAAGGAAGACTAAGAGAAGTGGAATGGGCTTCTGGTGTTAGTTCCTCAGAGAGCTACCATGACCTTGATTCTGCCACTTACGCCAAGGAGTTTGAATGGGAACACTTGGCACACAGTGAGCATTCAGTTATATATGGGATAAGCTAGGATGACATATGAGACAGCAAGGCCTGGAAGCAGCCGTGAAGGCTGCCAAGCATACATACCAGCCATCTAGTCTTGTCCTGCCTGGACATCCAGAATAGCTCCTCCATTGGTCTTGCCAATTCAGCTCTATAGTACCTCCAAACCAACCTTTACAGGGCAATCAGAGTGATCATTTAAGGGAAATAAATTGAACACACAAGCTTAAGTATCACATGGCTTCTCTTATACAAGAAACCCAAATTATAAATAAAGAATAAAATAAAAGATAGGTACTGGGAAGTAGGGAGCTAGATCATAAAGGTCAAAATGTTTAAAATTGTCCACTTGACCTTCAGGCACTGTGTCTGTGTTTCTGCCTCAGCATTCTGATTTTCCTTCCTCCTCTTGAGCTAGGCCCAGCTGGCCTTGTAGTGGTTCTCACACTCATCATATCTTCCACTGCCTGAATAATGCTTGTTTTCCCCTTTGATCTCAGCTTGTGTTAATTTTAGAAATCCTTTCTTCATTGGAGATTATACATCCCTCATAGGTCATTATGTTACTATCTACTATTCTTTTGTGGCTTTAAATACCACTGAAATGAAATAATGTTTTATAGAATATTCATCTACATTGTTAGAGTATACAGTTCAGAAGGGCAGTAACTGTATCTTTCAGATTAGCTACTTTATACTCAAAACATGACACATCACAGACATACATTGATTATTTCTGAATGAATGGCTGAATGATTGTCTCAGCAGTGGCCCAGACGGAAACCTTCTCTCAGCAACTTTTGGCATCTCCATCTGTTAACCAGCAGGTTACCTTTTCTACTTAGTTAGCGCTCACTTCAGTAATAAAATTAGGTTTGGATATTTAATATATATAAAAAATTATTTGACAATTAGAGTATACTAAAGTTGGACCTTAAATGTGGCTTCACCCAGCCCTCTTCATGTCCGAACAGAGGTGAACTGAGGTGACAGTTGGAGACTTTGAAATTCCTGCAAGTGAGGGCAGAGCCGCTTCTGTCTGTTGGACTTCCTTCTTAAACAGTTCTAGGCATCCAGGATCTCACAAATCTTCAAGCCCATTCTCATAAAATTATGTAGGTTAGGGATTTCTGAGATTATAGGTCTTCTATTAAATTTTTATATGTTTAATATTTCGTGTCACTTTTCAGAACAAAGTACATGTACAGTTACCATGATTTTCTACTATGTAAGCAATTTTGTACATGAAAAAAGTTTGTTTCTATGCTTTTTGAAGTTGTTTTGCTTTTTCTTTTGACTTTTATTTTGGTTGTCCTATGAAATCTCAAGTCAGCAGAAACCAATGCATCTGCCATGGATTATAACATTTATCAAAAATATTTGGCATTTTTAGTATCATAGTGACTATTGTAGAAAATTATAAATTACATAGATATAATTCATGCTTCAGTTTCTATATCCCAGGAAAAATTAACATTGTGAAGGTACGATAAGCTAATTGAGGTTTGTATTATCCATATTTTATGGTTTACCTTATTGCCAGTTGGTAATTTGTTCCTGTGTTGACAATATCAAGGTTGTATGATACTCAGCATACTTTTTCTGCCTCAGCATCCATAAGGTTGTGATTTGCTCTCAGGGGTGTCAGCGCCCTGGACCACCAACAGGGCAGGGCACTTAGGGACAAGTGGAGTGTAAGGCAGGATGGATCCTGTACCATCTCTAGCCCCAGAGAATAGTTGTTATAGTTTGAGAACTGGGAATTCTGAGTCTACTCCTGGCTCATTTCTTAATCATGGTGTGATGTTGGGCTAGCTGCTTAGCCTTTTAGAAACTCAGTGTCATTGACCTGTGATGGTAAAAATCACCATCCTGAGTACCTCACAATTTGTTGCACAGACAAACAATGACAGATGAAGGAGTGCTTTGGGAAGCTATTAAGGCTATACAGACATTAGTTTGCATTATTGCTGAGTCTAGCCACTTTAAATTGGGCTGTTCCCTAACCATATGTCCAAGGCTATTGTTGACTTTTTAAAAATGCCTACTCAGTCCCTTAATAAGGATGATGAAATGGTTGAAGTTGGCAGATCAAAAATTAACATAAGTCTCCCAGTAGCATTATTTGGGTGTTAACCAAGACACACATGTAGAAAGTTTAAAGTTTCATTTATAGATATAAACATTAAGGTATATTTTCCACTTAAAGGATTTAAGGGACCAGGTGTGGTGGCACGTGCTTGTGATCCCAGCTGTCTGGAGGCTTAGGCAGGAAAATTGAAAGCTCATAGTTATCCTGGGCAACTTAGCAAGAGCCTTTCTCAAAATGAAAAATAAAAAGTACTGGGAAGCCAGGGAGATGGCTCAGTAGAATAAGCACTTGGCTGGCAAGCAGAAGGTCCTGAGTTCAACCCCCGGTACCGCAAAAAAATGAATGAATGAATGAATAAATAAATGGGGAACTGGGGAGATAGCTCGGTGGCACAAGTGTCTGCCTGGCAAGTACAATGTCATGAGTTTGAATCCCAGTCCGGCAAAAAAAAAAAAAAAAAAAAAAAGGACTGGGGATGTACCCCAGTGGTAGAACATCCCTGGGTTTATTCTTAGTACTGAAAAGTATTGAAAGATTTTTTTTTTTTTGTAACCTAAGTAAGAAGTATTTTTGTCCTTTCCATAATAATGAAGATTTTGAACCTGAAGTAAAATAGAAGTCAGGATTAAGTTTTGCTTGCATTATTTCAAATAGTTTTTTTGTGAAAAACTGGAAATTTAAAATATTTAAATACAGTAAACGCGAAACATTCTACCTGTGTTCATTCTGTCTGTCTTGGTGGTATTTTTAGATGTTATGCCAAATGAACACTTAGATGTGAATGCTTTCCATAACTCAAGTCTAGGTTACTCATGTATGAAATATTTTTGTAGTGTGAAAAATGACATCATAGAAAATAGGTAATGGCTGTTTTTCTCCTCTTGTCTATGCCATAGTCATGAGGGTTTTTTTTTTTTTCTTTCTTTCTTTCCTTTTGGCTTTTTGAAACAGAGTTTCGTTATATAATTCAGGCTGACCTTTAACTCCCTCTGTTGCCAAAGCTAGCTCTCGTGATCCTGCTGCCTTAGCCGCCCCAGTGCTGGGATCACAGATGTGCACTTGAGAAAAATATAAAATAAGAATCAGCTCTAGGGTCAAGGAGCTAGCTCAGTGGCGTAAGCACCTGCCTGACGAGCACAATGTTCTGAGTTCAGTCCTGGTACAAAAAGAAAAAAACAGAATCAGCTCTCTCTTAATCTAGCAAAAAGATATGGTTAGATTGAGATGCATAATTTGTTTTATAAAAATATGAGCCCCACCTTCAACTGTTGGCTATAATAATATGATTATGTTGTCTCCTAGAGGTCTATTAAGTCAGGTTTTTATAACTTTAACTACATTATATAGTCTCCAGTGCTTATAGTCTCCCAGTGTGGCTCAAAGAAGTTTTTTTGTTTCATTGTGTTTTGTTTTTTAAACCAAAAACTAAGGTGCCACACTAGAATTAGCCAATCTCAGGTTTTGGTCTTGACTGTACTACTTACTATGTAGCTTGTAGAAAGGGCATATGTGTATGTATAAACGAAAATGCTTTTTGTCAAAGTAGAGTAGTATATTGATTTATGTGAAACTAGAGATGAGCTGGAAGATGCTTATTAAAAACAATCAAATTATGAATTCAGATGAAAAATACAATTGAATATTTCAGACAAGATAGAGGTAAAGGGGCCAGCAAGATTGTTCAGCAGTGTAAAGCACCTGCTTAGGAAAGCTCAGGCAACCGCAGTGACCACGGTTCAATCCCCGGCACCACATGCTGTGCCAGCCCCACCCCCAGGGCAGGCTGAGCCGGCCATTAAAAAAAAAAAAAAAAAAGAAGATAGAGGTAAAGTTGGTTAGTTAGTTCAGTTTTTTTTTTAAACAGAAGTAGGAGTTCTCAGAATTTCCTGCACTACCCACAAGTCTGTCCCTAAAAATCGTTTCCCTAGATCACTCTTTTTGTGAGCAACGTGAGTTTGAAAATCCTTGCTTAAAACACCTAGGCCAGTGATGGCCAGCCTTTTGGAGCTGTCAGTAATAATAGCCTTCTGCAGCCTGTGTAATAGAGGTTTATGACCACTGTTCTAGGACATGTTAGAGTCTTTTACACAATGATCTGCATTATGAAGATCCTAGAAAGATATAATAAATAATTTTTCACAAGTGTTTTGACTGTAGAATTCTGCTAAAATATACCATAACTTGGAAATAATATCCTAGGGAAACCTGCTGAGAAAGTACTCCCTGTGTCTTCAACTCATCCTTCCTTTAAGTACAAACTACAAAAAAGATGTGAGGAGTGTAATAAGCAGTCAATTATTTTTCCTTTCCTTGGTTTCTTTTTAACAAAAACTTCTCACCTACCATATCGTTTCAGTCTGCAGAGGATTAGAGACTGGGGAAGGAAATAGCAACTGTATATTCATGATAGTGATGGGGCACTGAAGGTGTGGTTGATATTCCCATTAGTGTTTATATACTTTACCTCCTTTTCCTTATCCTTCCATTCCTTACCCCCCTCTCCTCCATCTCTCTTTCTTCGCTAGGGCTGGGACTCAAACCCAGAATTTTCTGTGTGCTAGAATTCACTGTGGCACTGAGCTATACCTCCAGCCCAAGAATTAATATTTCTAATTCTTTTTCTTTTGCTTACTTGAGATTATGTGTTACTAAAATATCATGTAAAATGTCTTTGTATAAAAAAGAAAAATAGATTTGGACCAGGCCAGGCCAGGCATGGTGGCGCACACCTGTAATCCTAGTGCTGGGGTGGCTGAAAACAGGAGGCTCACTATGAGTCTGAGCTGCATAGTGAGGCCCTGTACCATATACACTTTTAAAAAAGAAAAAAAAAAAGTCCCATTGCCAATTACTCTTCCTTTGATTCTATTTCAGTTTAATATCAAGGACTAGAAAAACCAACTTTCAATTAGCCAAATTGAGATGCTCTAAATGTACTTTTATTAAAGAACATTGTGATAGCTAAGCCAAAGCATATGACGTTTGCGCTGGATACGGTGCTCTTTGAAATAACCCATTTTCAATTTAATGAGATGTCCATTGCACTTTCTTTGCAATCACTTCACATCTTTGGAACATTTTTTTCTGCTCTGTCTACTGAAAACATCTTGAATTTGCTGAAGTCTACCAAAGGCATGATATTTTTAGCCTGCATGAAGACTAACATGACCAGCAACCGTACCCACAGAGGTATTGATAATATTACATACATATCATCTCTCGCTGAAACTGGGATATATATGATGAATCAGTAGCAAAAGGAGTTAGTGTCTGATGACTTGTTCCTGGGGTATTTCTGCTCCCAGCCTTAGCATGGGACTCCAACAGCCCAGATTAAAGATCTTACTGCCGCTGGTGTTTGCTGCCTGATCTGCCCTGACAACTGCCTCGCCATAGCTAAAGCTGTTTGACGTTTCCCTTTGAGAGGAATTGGCACCCAAAACTGAGTTAAAATATTATCTGACCTAACCTACCTGGGCTTACTTTGAAACCCTTGGAGTTTCTAGCCTTTGACTAGAAATAGTTTTTTAAAGGAAATTGTGTCATCCACAGAAAGAGGAAAATCATTGAATCGAAAATTTGTTAAAGCCATTTGTTAAAGTTTCCTTTTGCAATCAACAGCCTTGATTTTTTCTGTCCCGTTCTTCATATGTCTACTCTGGTGGAATTATAGTTATTTTTAATGTGAAAATCTCTTTAGATGGTTTAAAATACTCCTTTTTTCTTTCTCATATTTGTGCATAAAGGTGGTCTATGAAAGAAATAATAGATAAATTGCCATTTTGTGAGTAGTTACTACAGAACATTGAGGTCCTTTCATCTTGAAGTCATGGGGTATCAGTCAGTTGCCAGTTTCTTTTTTTTTTTTTGGTCTTTTTGAGGCAGGGTCTTGCTATGTGGCTCAGGCTGGCCTTGAGCTCACTTTGTAGTTCAGGCTGGTCTCGAACTTGCAACAATCAATCCTCTTGCCTCATGCTCCCGAGTGCTGGGATTACAAGTATGTGCCACCACACCTAGCCATTTTTATTCCTCAAGTTACCAGTTTCTTGGTGAGTGCTTATTCTTACTTGGAAATGCTGACCCAAGCTCCTAATCTAGTGGGAAAAACGGAGATCTTTGAGTTACGTCTTAGCCATAAGCCTTTGTGTTCCCTGAGGAGGACAGAGAGGGCAGCAATAACAGTTACAGAATTTTAACTCCTTTTTTGTTTTGCCCATATGATTCTTCTGCCATTGGTACTTGCTTAGGGGTAATTTACACCCATATATTTAACCTCATTCCCAAATGACATAGAAGGTATTTTGGCCAGTTTCCTCATCACAGGGCCATTGAGATAGCTCAGCAGACTAAGCGCCTGCTTAGATGAGCACAGGGACTGGGGTTTGAGCCCCACCCCTTGGCGTGCTGAACCCCACCACTCCCAGTCTTAATGGCTGGCTTGGCACACCTGGGGCAGGGCCAGCATGGCATATAGTGCTGGGGAGCAAACCTGGGTCCTTACGCTTGACAGGCAGGGGCTTAGACCCCTGAGCTATCTCTCTGGCCCAAATATCTTTATTTTCAGAAGATTGGGGAAAAAATGTTTGAGTGAACAGCTCAGCAATAGATCACTCACCTAGCATGTGCAAGGCCCTGGTTTTGATCCCTCGAACCACAACAATACAATAAAATATATAAATAGTAAAGAAAAGTTAAATTTAAAAAAAAGAAAAATTTTAGGCCGGTGAGATGGCTCAGTGGTCTAAAGCACCTACTTAGGAAAATTTAGGCAACTGCTGAGACCACAGTTTGATCCCCAGCACCACATGCTGCGCCAGCCCCACCCCCAGGGCAGGTTGAGCCAGCCATAACACAAATAAAGTTAAAAAAAATAATAATAAAATATAAAGTTTGAACTTTAAAAAAAAGAAGAAGAAAAGAAAAATTTATCTAAATACCTAAATTGAAAAATTGTAAGAGCCAGGTGTTAGTTTGATCCCTAGCACCACGTACTGTGCCAGCCCCACCCCCAGCCATAACAGAAAGAAAGAAAGAAAGAAAGAAAGAAAGAAAGAAAGAAAGAAAGAAAGAAAACAAGCAAGCAAATAATAATAAAATATAAAGTTTGAACTTTAAAAAAAAGAAGAAGAAAAGAAAAATTTATCTAAATACCTAAATTGAAAAATTGTAAGAGCCAGGTGTTAGTTTGATCCCCAGCACCACCCCCAGCCATAACAGAAAGAAAGAAAGAAAGAAAGAAAGAAAGAAAGAAAGAAAGAAAGGAAGGAAGAAAGAAAACAAGCAAGCCAGGTGTTACAGTGTGCATGCTTGTAATCCTAGTACTCTGGGAGGCCAAGGCAGAAGAATTGCAAATTGCAGTTCTGCCTGGGCAAATGAAATCATATCAAAATAGACTATTAAAAAACTTAAAAGTAATATTCCTCCTCTGGCCCCCAAAAGACTCATGTCAAACAGTGTGCTATAGCACATGCCTGTAATCCCAAAACTCAGGAAACTGACACAGGATTATCACAAGTTTGAGGCCATCCCGGGCTATATAGTGAGTTCAAGACCAGCCTAAACTACATAGAGAGGCCCTATTATCAAAATGAGCAAACACATGTTCATCTCACTATGCAAAATTCATTTAGTCTATCTCAAGTTCACTCGCTTGCTCTCATGTACTCTCTCTCCGTCCCTCCCTTCCTCCTTCCCTCCCTCCTCCCTTCCTCCTCCCTTCCTCCGTCCCTCCCTCCTCCCTCCCTCCTCCCTTCCTCCTCCCTTCCTCCTCCCTTCCTCCCTGCTTCCTCCCTCCCTCCCTCCCTCCTCCCTCCCTCTCTCCC
>PVKN010030249.1:0-12775 GCA_004027915.1 Capromys pilorides
AGCACTGAATTATTTAACACCTGATACAGAAAAACCAGGGACCGCGGACTTCACCACAGCGGGGCTACCGCGTTTGCGGCTTCTCACTCCGCCATGCCGTTCTGTGATTTCTGCTATTAATAAAACGGAACCTTGCTATCCCTTGGCTTCTCAAGGGATCTGCTACTGTGATATAAAAGAGAGCTAAATGAGATGATCATCAAGGTGCTTTCTACATCTAAAATATTTGACTATGTGATATTAACCTGCACTCCACAAAAAGAAAGAACTAGCAAATCGCAGAGATTCGATAATGTACTCATGCTGAATGTTTTTTCTTCCATGCAAGAATCAAAACTGTCAGACTTGAGTTGCTTGCCAGAATGTTTTTCACTCATTCAACTCAAACAGAAGTAGGTGACAAAATCATGGGAGGGGAGATATTGGTTTGGAAGAGCTGCGTCTGACAAAGAACGCAGGGGTTTTGTTTGTCTTTTTGAGACAGGGTCTCACTATGCAGCCCAGGCTGGTCTCAAACTTGCAACACTGATCCTACTGCAGCCTCCTGAGTGCTGAGATTTCAGAGGAGTGCCGAGCGTGCCACCGTGGCTGGTTTGCATCTCCTTGCCCAACTGTTTTTTTTTTTTTTTTCTGTTAATATATGAAGAAATGTAATGATTTTTTTCAAAATAATAATAATCAGTTATTTGCTTGAAGTGTCTGGGGCAATGCTAGCATTCAGTAAGTATAAGAAGTAGTGATAAGAGCAAGTATTTCTTTTTTTGTGTTTTAGGGAAGGGTCTACAGAGTGTTCAGGGTCTTACTACTAGACTGGACTCATAGTAATCTGCCTGTTTACAGCCTCCCAAGAGCCGGGATTACAGGTGCGCGCCACCATGCCCAATCTCAGTTGCCATCTCAGCGAGCTCCAGGGGCAGGATTGGTACCACAGGCCTGGGGATTGAACCTCTGGCCCCTGTGCCTGCGTGCTGGTGCTTTAATCCACTGAGCTATTTGGCTGGCCCAAGTGTTTCTTTATCTCATCAACTGAAAGGAGATTGGTAACACGTCAAGGCGGACATCCCCTTGTGGCAGTGTTCATCAACGTCACACAGATATGACCAGTTGGCATCTGAAGACGTCCGTGGTCATTTATATCTCCAATTTTTTGAAGCCTCTACAGTTTCACAGTTTTTAAAGTAGTGGCTAAGAAAGAAAGTGTAGTCTCTTAAAAATCAATTTCAAAATAGTCCGAAGAGATTACACTTCCAGCACTTTGCTAACCTGATTTCATTGAAGGGACTAACTGGCAACTACTTGAGCACATTGATGGGCCCAAGTCCCATGTGGATGCATCCACTGCAAATATCTAACCTTTCCACATTTTTTTTTTTTTGCCCAATTTCATAATCTTTATGTACAGGAAAATGTAAGTGGTCCGTGAGGACTCTCATTTTAGTCTCTGGATCAGAAAGGATTCCCAAATTGCTTTTACAAATAAGCATTACTAGAACCCATGAAGACCTCAGGAGACGCCACGCCTTCCGGGTCTGCCCCAGGGGAAAGTCGTGGCTCTTCAGCGACCACAGACGCTCCACTCTTAGCTGCAGTGTCACTGCTGTTCTCTATGAACTTCAGTTAAGCACGGGGTAGCCACGCGCCCAGGCGTGGCACCGGTGCTGGCCTCTCTGCAGTACTTGTTCTTCAATAATCAATGCCTGTCAGTCGCATTTCATTTAGTCTGAGTCACGTCACAGGATTTGGAATCCCAACATGGATCCGAAGCTCTTGCCCGTGTGAAAATGGAAAGCTGGTGAGTTTAATTAGGACTCAAAAATGTTACTTAATTGTTGAAAGGGAGAGAACGTTCCCCCAGTCGGAGATGCTACTGGTTACAATTTAGGTAATGGCTAAGGAATTAGATGTTTAATAGCTACGACAATGTTGTTAAGTCCAGCACAGATTTAAGTAAATAAGCAGATGACATGTTTCAAGTAGACCAAATTCAGAAGAAATTAAAAACTACTATTTTTTTTCGTTTTTTGGAGACAGGGTATCACTGTGCAGGTCAGGCTGGCCTTGATTTTTTTTTGTAGCCTAGGCTGATCTGAAACTCTCAACAATCCTCCTGCCTTAGTCACCCTAGGGCTGGGATTACAGGTGTGTGGAACCACGCCCAACAGGAAAAAACAAAAACCAAAAAACTGCAGTGTGGAATGAAAAAGATGCAGATATATAACTATCCAGCCAACCAATCAGCCAACAAATCAACACACACACACACACACACACATGTGCACACACATGTGCACACACACACCCTACTGTAGATTTCAGAGGCCATGACAGGACTCATAAAGTAGAAACGTGATTTTCTCAGTGTATGGTGTTATGTATGCCCAAAACAAGGAACAGTTTCCTCTTCTCATATTCACGTACTTTTCTTATCTTAAAGTAGAAAATTGATGGGTTTTAGTAAGGAGGTGAGCACGCAAGTGGTGAGGGGGCGACTATCTGAAGGGGCTCCTGATGGACTGTCTGCCTCGCCCCTCCCTGCAGAGCTCGGGAGAGCGCTCTTCTCTCACACTGAAGATCGTGCGGCTTCTGCTCACATGGAGATGTGACAGAACGCGAATCTTGACACGATCGCATGTGCATGACATGTGTTGGCAGGAGAGGCTGCGGTGGCAGTGGTGGTGGCATGTCTTAATAAGTCCCAACTAAAGAGGCATAATAAACGTAGCTGTTTTAAGATCCCAGAAAGGCTGGGGTAGTTTTGACACAAGACCCGTCCAGCGGTGCTTTGCAAATTTAATTCTTTCAACCAATCAGGTCAAATTCCATGGCTAGGTTCAGTGCTGATCCTGTGAGGAAATCTGATGCAGTTCTTCTCCAATGTAGTTTGCAATCAGAATTGTGGACAAAACTCAGTCTGTGTTTCTTTTTTGATGTATTTGGTACAGGGTCTCACTACGTAACCCACACAGTGATCCACCTGTTTTCGGCCTCCCCAGTGCTGGGATCACAGGTGTGCATCACTATGCTCAGACTCAGTGGCTGGCTCAGTGTGCTTGGACATGGAGCCTGTGTAGCCTGCAGTGCCAGGGATCGAACCCTGGTCCCTCTGCTTACCTAAGCAGGCACTTAGTCCACTGAGCTATCTCTCCAGCCCTACTACTGTGTTATTATCCAACTAAAAATGTAGACTCCTCTCTGAGCAAATTATTCCAGATCTGGCATTGTTCATTGGATGCTTAAGCCATGCCAGTCTGTGCTATTATAAACATCATTTCTTTGGTTCCTTACCCAATAGGAGAGAAAGGACAGAGGAAGCATTAGTATGTAAGAGCGCATGCGCAGAGGCCAATTAAACATGAATCTGAGTCCTTGCTTTACCACGTGATTATTAATTAAATGTAAGCAGGCAAGTTATAGTCATTCCTGAATTTCACCAGCCTCCTCTGTAAATTAGGGACATAGGACTTAATGCACAGAATGCAGCTTAGAAACGTGTGTAGGGCTTCAGCACGCAACTTTTTTTCTCTTATTATCTTTTGTGCATGTCTGAAGAAACAGACTGCACGGACTACAGAATAAGCCCAATGTCATATAGTTGGTAAGTAACGAACTGAAGATTTGAACCAGTGTCTGGGTGACTACAGCATTTATCTCTAAGCTCACGGGATTGCGTGGATCACTCGCTAACAGATGAACATACGGTTTCATCTGTGCACACAGTTGCTACCTTACTGTGAGAAACGCGAGAAGCAGGCGCCTCCCCGCTGAGGGCCCTGCTTGCATTTGTTTGGCTAAGCGGTCCTCAGGTCCTTGGGAGCCGAGCTTTCCCATGTACCACAGCAAGGAGGGTCCGTCTACGAGTCAAGAGCAAGCTTGGTTCCTGCTCCCCACCTCCCAGCATGCTTTGCCAAGTGTCCCAGAAGCCACCAGTGGGGGCTTCGGACAGAGACCGATCACTTTGCCTAGGCTTCCATTAGCTTCCCTTGACTTGAGCACCAGCTCAGCTTCTGTAACTATGTGCAAATTCCCACCATTTCTGGTTGTAATTTCACACCTGTCAACCAGTGTGATGGGACGGGCGATCACGCCAGACCCTCCACATCAGCACCTGCCTTCAAGTTCCCCAATAGCTGGGCTTTTTGAAAATGTCAGGTTCACAGTTCTCTTGCGCTCTTGTCATCCCCCTACCTCGTCCCGCCCCTCACATCTGAAGAACATCCCTGGTGAAACAAAACCAAATCCAGGCCTGACACTCTGTGATTTTCCTTGACTAGATAAACGCATTTTCTTCTCTCCTTAACAGAACGCAGGATGAGACAAGAGATGATCTCTCTGATTCATATTGCAAGGAGGGATGTTCCCTTTGGCCACTCAGATTGAAACACGACTGGCCCTTGCAGTTTGACTTTATTTAGAGATCATTATTTAAATAGGGAATAGCTTGCGAGATTTCTGATCTCCTTTAGGCAGATAAAGTTAGGCTGTCAGATGGCCCCCATATCTGTGTTCCGGGAATCTGCTGTGTGGAAACCTACTGCCTGTGCATTAAGGGCCAGCAGATTTTCTGGCTGCTGAGGCCTGCAGCCTACAGGAGGACACTGGCTGCCCAGACCTTTCTAACCCTCGAGAGTGATGTAGGGAGCATAAGAAAGCAGTGCGAAGAGCCTTTCCTTTTATGGGGATGGGAAGGCTCGGCTTCCAACTTGACAGAGTGGTTTCATTTAGAAAAAAAAAAAAAAAAAAAGGCTGCCTTGATTTCAGTCCCAGTCTGCAAGTCTCTCTTGGGAGATGAAGGCTTGCCCTGTGCGCCTTTCACAATCAAACATTTGGTTGTAGCTTCTCCCCTCCCTGGCTTTGAAATCCTCCCCTGTTCATGCAGTGCTTCGGAGACAGCCTGCGGCAGGACGGCAGTGGCTTCCTGGGCTCTGCGCTGGCTGGACTCCTCCGGCGGAAGGGATCCCAGCAAGCGGAGCTGTCCTTGGACTCACCAGTGCCCACCACTCAGCACAACAACAGGCCCATGCTGTCTCCCTGTCCCCAAGTAGCCTCTTGCTACATTAATTGCATCACTGATGCATTAGAAAAATTAAGTGGTCTTTTTATTCTGAGGAAACCATTTGAAGGGGAAAACATTCAAGACCAGCCTTTGTGACTGCAACTGATAACACTCAGCTTTCCTTTACAGCCGCGGTCTCTGCACGAGAGGCTTATCTACCATATTCGTAAAGAGTTATGCACTGCCGTTTTTAGGGCATCATCTGCTAGAAAAGAACTCACGAAGACTGCTTTGCCCGAAAGAGTCTTAAAGAACGGGGCTAATTCAGCGCTAATGGAATCAATCCTCCATTTGGCTGGTCCCCAAACACCCCTGGCCTTTTGCAAAAGGCATAGGTGAAACACTTATGAGTCTGACTTTTTGGTTAAGACAAAACAAAAAGCTCCTATGACTGTCTCATTTCCACAAAGAGTTAATTAAAAACCACTGAATTAATTTGCTACCCTGTCCCATTAACAGTGTCAGCCTGTGGTCCTCAAGCAGAGTGTGGGAGCTCACACCCACCCAGGGGCTCACTGGGGAAGGGCCGGGGTCTGCTAACCCCAGGAGCATTTGCCCAGGTGAAGGCTGCTGTGGCTGGGAAGTTCCCGCAGCTGTGTGCAGATTTCACCATCACTTGCTGCAGGCAGACAGGGGACAATGCCCAGGGTATGCGGTGCAGCGACAGACAGGGCAGATGTGAAGCGGGCAGGAGGGCATGCACGTGGGCGGGCGCGGGACACTGACCTGGAAGATGAGCACCTTGAAGTGGTTGCGTCGCAGGAGCTGGGCGTGGTTGCTCTCCAGCCGCCTCACCTGCGCGCTCTGCCTGTCCATGCGCTCGCGGACGGCGCGCGTGTGCGCGCTCACCTTGCGGGACTTCTCCAGCAGCTTGCCCACCGTGCTGCTGGTGGAGGCCTGGCACTTGGAGAGCTTGGTGAGCTCGCTCTGGATGCCCTTCACCGAGCCCTCCAGGCTGATCTGCCGCTGCTCCATCTTGCGCTGGTTCTCCTGCACCACGTCCAGCATGGTCACCAGCTTGTCCAGCAGTGTGTGCACTGTGACGGCGTTCACCTGCGAGCTGTCCCTGATAGCCTCGTCCGTGCACCCTAGGTTCAGGCTGGGGCTCGGCGTGGAAGAAGGCATGGGGCTGGGGCTCGAGGGCTTCTCGGGGCGTAGGTCGGAGCTCGGGTGCTGGAACCTTTCGGCCTGGGTGGCGTCTTCTCCCATGGCTGGACAGGTGTGCACGGCCTTCCTACTTTGGAGTGGAGCTGCCGGGGCCGCAGGGACAGAGGACAGGGTGCAGAAGGAGGCCTGCGGGTTTAGCCCTGAGCGCAGCTATCCAGGACTGGCAGGGGTTCAGACAGGCAACAACTGGCTAAGCTGAGCAGGGGCGCTGCATTCCAGCTGCTGTGAAAGGCCCTGCTCCACCCAGTGGGAGGCGAAGGTCACAGGCCGAGAGCCACTCAGCGGGCTCCAGCGTGTGTGCACTTCCTCGCCGTCCTGCCTGCCGCCGAGCTCCGGGCCGCAGGGTTACGAGCCTTTCCCACTCCCCTTCCCTTTTTAAAAGAAGTTCAATGCCATATTTCAATCATGACTTCATCCAGGGGTGGAGGAAAACACGCTCGCTTGGCCCACCTCCACCGGCTGCAATTGGCCAACGCCAGTAAACTTTTCTCTGGCTGCTAGGCTTGCTTTAGAGCCTGTTTTTTTTTCCTGGATACAAGTTATGGAAACGGAAAGTATTGTTTGTATTTGCCCTAGAACTGACTGATATGTTGTAGAACTCGCGGGGCCTCCTGGGAGGGGCAGAGTTCAAGGGCGCTGGGCAGCCCTGTTTGTGATGTTGGTTTCTCCTCTGCAAAGGAGTGGAAATAACTCTGTCAGGGAGGGGCAAACGGCGCACTTGCTATCCTGTTACTCATGGAGCATGGATGCAGATAAAGCTGAAAGAGACTAAACTTCAGGGTCATTAAATAAGTGATCTTATGCACTGTTGCCATGGGAGAGATGGGACAGTTTGAATGACAGTTTTAATTTTTAAGAAATTAATTTTTTTATTGGTGCACTTTAGACCTACATAGCCATCACTCTTATCGGAGGGCTTTGGAACCTGCGCATGTGACTTCATTATGTTTTCTTTTCCTCATTCCCCTTGCCTCCCTTCAGCTCCTCCTTATCTACAAAGCTTTATTTTCATTTGTCTCCTTTTCTGCTATTGGTCTTCTTCCTTCATTTTCCCTCCGCCTTATCTTGCTTCCTTTCCCCTTTGAACATTTAGAGATGAAACTTTTCTTTTTTATGTATTTGGTACAAGGCCTCACTACAGACCTCGAACTCATAATGGTGCTCCTGTCTCAGCCTCCCCAGCACTGGGATTACAGGTGTGCACCACCGCGCCTGCTCTTGGTGGCCTGCTCAGTGCGCCTGGGGCTCCACTGAGCTATGCCCCCCTCCCCTGGCTAAAGATGGAACCTTTCTGAATGATCACTTCTTTTAACTATAAGGTATTTTTTGGCTGGTTTTATAAGATGTAAGGCTGCAGGTGACACTCATCTTCTATTCATGTTGACATAAGATATAAGATTTTGAATCCGTGCCGAGAGATTTTCTCTGATGCCTCTTCCTGCCTGGCATTTGCTGACACAGGTGCAGCAGTGTGACTGACTACAGGGCAGGTGAGGGTCCCTCAGCTTTGACCTTTTGAAAGTCCTGCTCTGTCAAGTGGCACACCTGTTCTCAAATGTGGTCCTCCTCACCCGAGCCCACGGGATGTTAGGCTCATCTCCAAAAACAAGCTTTCATGCTTGGATTGATTT
This sequence comes from Capromys pilorides, assembly GCA_004027915.1. Lineage (NCBI taxonomy): Eukaryota > Metazoa > Chordata > Mammalia > Rodentia > Capromyidae > Capromys > Capromys pilorides. Next base: position 7,852 of record PVKN010030249.1, read on the forward strand.
TAAATGTATCCAGCCTTCGCATGAACATTCACCAGGAAGTTTGTAACAGGCCATCTATGAACAAACGCAGCTCACATTGGATCAAAGATTGATAATGGGACAGTGTCATTCTTCAGTGGCAACCTCTCCGCGTGTGCCCATCAATCAACAGGTCCTTTGCTGTCACGTTTATTGAATTCCGACCCTCTGCTTGATGCAGGATTCAGAGGATTTTCACAACGCGTGAGCCAAGACACTGCTCTCAGTAAGTATGTCTGGTAGTTAGGAAGATGAATTAAGGACATTTACAGAGGCCCCCAATTTCCTCAGGTAACTGGCTTCTGCAAATCCACATAAAATAAATTGTTTGAAAATAGGACCAAAAGTACATGAAAAGATTTGGTTGGGGCTTTCTCTTTTTTTTTTTTTTTTTTAAAGTAAAAGAATTATTAAAATCAATCTGCCTTACATTTAACAAAATTTAGCTGGCCGGTGAAGTGTTAAATATTAGAACAAAAGATGAATTACGTGTTGATTTTGAGAACTATAATTTTCTAACAAAATTGCACGGTAGCATGATATCATGTCCTTTTATATTTGATTTCTATGTGCAAATCATAGAAAGTGTCATTATTTCAAAAATATTTGAGGGCTTCATCAATTTGCCAAGAGCCTCTCTTACGTTTTGACATTCTAATCTTTCCCCCTTAGAGGCACTTACTGTGCCATCCTCCATGTGGATTTGTTCTTGCAAATGTTAACTATTCCAGCTGCAGAATCTCATTTGCTGGAGGAGTTGTCTATGATTCAAGGGCTCCTCTGACATTCTCTTCATCAATGTCCTGATTTCCTACATGCATTGCCAGATTTGCAATTTCACTTTATAATCACTTGCCCTGATTTTGCATTGATTCGCACTGATTTTGCATTGCATTGTTAGATACTGCATCATCCACTAGATGATTACAGACATTAGAGACGTTAGACATTAGAGACCTGGGGTGTGAGGTGGAGAAAGGAGAAATGCTCTGTACGGAAGGAGAAAGGCTTGTTTTGAGTTTATTTTTTTTAAACTAGGTTTGAGTAGCACAAAGAATGTATTGATAATCAATTGCTGTATAAAAAATAACCTGCAGTTCAGTGGCTTAGGTAGCAATAACTCGTGGTGCTGATGTGACAGGCCTCAGGTGGTGGAGTTATCCCCGCTGAGCAGGTTCATTCAGCTGTTGTTTGAAATGAGGAATCCAACATGGCCTCCCCCTCTGGGTCCTCCACTGGGCTGGCTCCTCCATCTTTAACCCTCTACCCCATAAGCTTCCCACCAGATCTTTCTAGTAGGGAAATCAGACTTTAGATGGTGACTCAGGATTCCAAGGAAACAGAAGCGGGAACTCTTAAGACGAGACAATGGAGGTCTTCGGCTGTTCCTTCCACCACGTTTTATGGACTAGGAGGTCACACAGCGGCCGAGCTCAGATTAAGGGGGAGAATAGGCTCCATGAATGTAGGAGAAGAACAACAACATCAGAGCAGCATGGGAGAGGCTGTCATCCCTGCTTTGGGAAATCACCTACATGATGCAGATGCACTCTTCTTTCAAAGGAAGACTAGAGATAAGGTGAAGGCCCCATTGACTGTGGTCTCCATTCCTTCCTCTTTCTCCTCTCATTAGAGCTAATAATTTTTGTGGATTGAGAGCGCATCCTTTTGGAAACTGTATGTAGGAGTGATTGACTCATGAGTGGGCATTTCGATGCTGAGCTACAGCTTGCTTTATGCATGACCTTAAAGTCATGGGCGCTCTGGAGCTCTGTCCCCTCCTGGGCTACAGCAGAATGTAACTGAGGAGAGACTGTGACGCCAACCCCCAGGACAGCAAGCTTTCATCTTTAGCTGGCCACCAGCTGCCCGTTGTTGCTTCAGGTATGAAGTCCTATAAGCAGAGGTCACTTGAGGAGAACTTCTACTTTGTTGCTGGCTGGGGCTTTGGCCCAAAGGTGCTTGTGGTTTCCCATTGTGAGCCACAGAGGTCTTCCTGAGCTCTTTGCCATAATTCTTAAGCTAGAGATGGCTCAGGGTCCCACACAGTTGTCCTAGCTTTCTGGGTCTTGCTACCATGACAGCAATAGGAATCCTGGAATGACACACCTGCAGAAAGGATGGATGTTGTCCCAGCAACTAAAGAAGCAGAGAAAGCCAAGCAAGCCACTCTGTACGTCTTTTCCTCTGGGCTGCTGTACCGGAGTTCGGAAGTCTTTTGAAGACTGGGGTAAGAAGCAGTCCTGGCGTTGTCTGAAAATGCTAACCATGTGAGCAGAAAGAACAACAGAATGACACATCGCTTATTTTATGTCACTGAATTTTGGAGTGGTTTATGTTCCCTGATAGCCACCTGGGAACATGTAATTTGCCATGAACATGCAATCCTTTAAGAGTTATCACCAACAGTATATAGATTTGCTCCCAGAAACCTATAAATGTTTTTATATGCACAATTGTTCCTAACACTCAACGCCTAAGACATCATAAAGCTAAAAGTTTTGTGTAATTATTCTTTCCTTAAGAAGAACTGAACTCTGGGCTTAGTACCAGAGGTTGCAGGATACAGGCATACTGCCAGGGGAAAACAGTAGGCTGAGAGGCGGACGGGACTGAAAGGGGATCTGGTCAGACCCTGAGAGCCTGCTGGATCCCACCTAATCTGTCCTCCTCACTGCTCTCAGGCTATCACCCAGAGAATGCCAAGCACTTTGGAAGTCTCGGAACTCTCACCTTGAAGGCCCCTCCTGGTTTGTGGGTGAAGTCTCCTCATTCACCATGTCTACACTTGTCCATGTCCGCCCCATGGGAAATCCCCTCTCTAAGCATCGCACAAGTGCCTGGCATGGGTATTCATCATACAGTGGATGCTAATGAAATCTTGGGGTCACACTCAGGATGCCTTCTGGCACTGTGATGGTTCTTGTCTTCCTCACTTTGTGTCTTCTGTTTTCTCCTCCCCTGCACTCTCTGGTTCATACTGCAACATTTTGCTCAAATGTTAGATGCTGGGTTTTATCCTGTACCCCAAGAAAATACGCTTTTAGCATGAAAGATAGTTTCTTCATTTCCTAAGATAAATTCTGGTGCTAGTTAAGGTAACAGAACGTTGTTACACCCAAGATCCCCCCCTCAACACCATGGGCAGGGAAACAAATTAGAACATTGCTCATTTTCAATCATTCAATCAACAAATACTGAGTATTAGGTGTCAGGTACACAGCAGTGAACCAGAGCCAGTTTCTGTTTTTATGAACTGTGGAGCAGGCACAGATAATAAACAAAAATAAAGCATCATGACACACAGCGATATGTACTAGGAAGAAAAATAAAGTACAGTCAGGGCCAGAGAGTGACCAGCATTCAGCTGTAGACAGGGTGGCCCTGGAAGTCCTTTTTGGGCAGGGTATGTAAGCAGGCGCCCAGCAGGAGTTCAGAGGAGAGGAAGGGACTGTATAGTGATGTATTTTCACATTGTGATCACATTGTACTTGAGTGTGTGTGTGCTCAGTTCAAGACAACACTTCCTCGCCTCTCTCTGAGATGCATACTTGTTACTGAGTTCTGTTCCACGGCCAGGAGAAGTGACCTGGGACACTTTCAAATGCGGCCTTCCAAGGGATTTGATGGACACTCGGGTTGAAGCTCAGAAAAACAATATCGCAAACTCTGGTGTTTTGCTGTGCTCAGAGACCTTGAGAATTACTTCAAAAGCAAAGTTCCACTAACCTTCTTTTGTGGTCTCCACCTCCAATCACAGGGAAAGGCTTTCTGGAAAGTTCTCCCGAGAGCCTTGGCAGGATCCGCGATCTTTGAACAGGATTGCCTTCAGTCCTTTTGCTGACACATCCTAACGGAAGAAAAATCACCTCACGCTACATGAGGAAGACGGATGTCTGTCAACGCACCTGGACAGACCTTTGCCGCACACCCCTGCCCCACATTCTGACCCCATCCAGGATGATTTACATTACATTATCTGATCTGTGGCAGAGGACTTTGTTCCAGATCATTATATGCTATCCAAGCCCATTAATGCCTCATAAAATATCATTTACTACTCTGCTAGGTATTGTCTATGCGCCCATCCTCCCTGTCTGCTGTGGAGAAGAAGAACAGTGCAAGGTTCTCAGCGGTGTTGAATAAGTGGGAAGTCACTCTCTTGATTTTTGTCTCCTGTGTTATGATTTTGTTCCTGCTGAATGTTAATAAATCTGTCTTCCCTCCTCCTGCTTGACCTGCTGCTGTTCAGTCCGCAAGCCCTGCAAAGTCAGCGAGGAAGGTCCTGCTCACCCCTACTCTGCGGGGGTCACCACCCGCCTTCTTCCCCCACGTTTTCCTCAGGAGATAGTCAAAGACGACTGAATGCAGAAGCAGAAGCTGTGGAAGGTTGAAGACAGAAGCTCTTGCTGTTCTTCTCCCTTCGTTCATAGTCTCTGCCTCCTCCTCTCTCTTTAGTAAACAGAATAACACTTAAGAGCTATCCAGGTGTTCCAGGTTCAAATCCCAGGGAAGCTGTATGAAACCTGCTTTTCCTTCCTAGGCCCTGCTGGCCTCATTACAAAGTGAGGATGATGACAGCAGTCTTTATCCTACTGTTGGGAGCTGCTAGGAGGACGGAGGGAGCTCCTGCCGGTGAGGTGTTTGGACGAGTGCACAGAGCTCAGCGAGCAGCAGACCTGCTACACTCATGGGTGCACTCGACCCTTTTATATTATAATGAACCAGTGCAGCGGGCTGATTTTGAGGACATTATTTCATCTTTTCTCAGAAACACGTGGATGTCTTAGCACTGCCTGTGCCATATTCAAAGCCGATTCTTGCCTGCTGCTCTTCTCTGTCTCCGCTGTCCACAAAGTGCTATGCCCCATGCCTCAGTACACCGCTTTCCTTCCAGAGCAATCAA
>PVKN010030250.1:0-12747 GCA_004027915.1 Capromys pilorides
TGAATGCAAAGCACTGAGGACAGCACCTGGCAAGGGCACGACTCTGCCTGCCCCCAGGAACTGGCACAGCAGAGGCGTCCCACCAACTCTCCTTAACTGACCTTTCCCGCCTCTCCCAGTCCCCAGGGTCACGTGCTGAAGCCAGGCTAAGGAACTCTAGATGCCAGCTCTCTTTCCCCTTGAGGATTACTTCACAGAGGTTGTCCACTGCTCCCAAGCAGGAAACAAAGGATTTGGCTGGGCAGCTGAGTGAGATCACATTTATCTGAGAAGCTTTCAAATGAAAACTAGCATTTGTACTTATTGCATTTCACCTCCAAATTTGATTACATTTCTCTCCCGCTGTAAATCTGCCTTCCCTTCTGCCAACTTATTATTAAAGCCAGGATGGAATTGGTGGAGGGAAATGTAAAATTTCCATCTTGGCTTTGACATTCCAGGAAGTTACAAACCAATTAAAGCTGCTGAGCCTCAGGCCCTGGTGAATCACAGAGCACAGCATGGGGTAGAGGAGGCTGGGGCAGGGACTGAAGGGAGAGAGTGAGTTGGGAATCAAAGGTCAATTAAAATAAAAAAGTCCATTTTACTCTAAATGCCTTGCTCATATTCATAACCCTTTCCCATATATGAAAAAGTAAATGAAGTACATTTATTTGTGTGGGCCTGGTGTTTGCAGTTATTAGGACAATGAAAGCTTCTGAAATCATTTCAGAGTCTCAAAGCTTTGAAATCTGAAATGTCCCAGGGAGAAAACATGCAATCTGGTGACCCGACTGTGTCAATAGTTCCTGATAGCTGCCTAACAAAGAGCCAGTGGGACACACAGGCCTTTTGTCACCAGTCCCACCATTGGACACCAAGACCCTTGTGTTTGAGCCCTGGCTCTATCACTGAAGAGTGATGGAGTGAAATTTTAAGAGTTTCACCAAAGTTGAAAACAACTTATCTATGCCTATATTTCTGCAATACCAAAATGAAGATAAAAGCCACCCATGCTGGTTATGCTAAACGTTAAAAATGTAGCTGAGGTGTCAAGCAAAGGCCCAACTAAATTGCCTTTCTCCTTGGTCAGGCATCCCACATCTAATCAAGTGACCTAATATACGTATGGGTTGGCCGGATCCTAGTTTAAGTGTGGGTACCCTCCCGATGAGAGCTCAGGCTCCAGGACAGTTCATTGAAATTTCCTTCATGTACCTTTCTACACTGCCAAGCCAGGGTCCATACAGCATTGTTCTTGATTCCCATCATAACTTAAAGGGAAACTTCACAATGTCTGGAGTCCTTGATGTCCTGCAAACGAGGGAGGAGGATGTCCTCAAGTTCCTTGCTGCAGGAACCCACTTAGGTGGCACCAGCCTGGATTTCCAGATACAGCCATATATCTACAAAAGGAAAAGTGAAGGAATCTACATCATACATCTGAATCGGACTTGTGAGAGCTCCTCCTGGCAGCTCAAGCCACAGTTGCCACTGAAAACCCTGCTGATGCCAGCGTCATACCCTCTAGGAACATGGGCCAGCAGGCTGTGCTGAAGTTGGCTGCTGCCCCTGGAGCTACTCCTATTGCTGGCTGCTTCACTTCTGGAACCCTCACTAACCAGATCCAGGCAGCCTTCAGAGAGCCACGTCTTCTGGTGGTTACTGACCCCAGGGCTGACCGCCAGCCCCTCACGGAGGCATCTTATGTCAATCTGCCAACCATTGCTCTGTGCAACAGGGATTCTCCTCTGCACTATGTGGACATTGCCATCTCGTGCAACAATAAGGGAGCTCACTCTGTGGGTCTGATGTGGCGGATGTTGGCCCAGGAAGGGCTGCGCATGCGTGGCACCATTTCCTGTGAACACCCATGAGAAGTCATGCCTGATCTCTACTTCTGCCGGGATCCTGAAGAGATTGAAAAGGAAGAGCAGGCTGCTGCTGAAAAGGCTGTGACCAAAGAGGAATTTCAGGATGAATGGACTGCACCAGCTCCGGAGTTCACTGCTGCTCAGCCTGAGGTTGCAGACTGTCCAAAGGCATGGAGGTGCCCTCGGTGCCCACTCAGCAGTTCCCCACTGAAGACTGGTCTGCAGACCCCACTGTGCAGGCCGCTGAGTGGGCAGGAACCACCGCCACATGGTCTCAAGCTGTTCTGCCAACACTGGAGCAAAATGAGAATGAGGCTGATGAAAAATAAAATAATTTCTTCAAAAAAGAAAGAAAGAGAGAAAGAAAGAAAGAAAGAAAGAAAGAAAGAAAGAAAGAAAGAAAGAAAGAAAGAAAGAAAGAAAGAAAGAAAGAAAGAGAGAGAGAGAGAAGTTTCCTTCATGTAGATTCGTTTCTGTTTCTGTTCCAGAGGCAACTGGTGAACGGAGTTCAGCACCATGGACAGCAGACGCGCTGCCGCCCAGGAGGAGCGTTGCATCCCTCAGCTGGCTCTGTGGGCCTTTCTTAATTTGGGACCTGAAAGCACCCTGCAGCCCTGTAGCTTTGACCTCCATCAATGAGTCATTTACATCCAAATTTGTAATTCTCTTCTCCAGATTCAAGGCAAGCATTCGTCTAGAAGAAATTCCTGGTCTCCAGGATTCCCTCTAAGCAAACAAAGCACAGATAGGAAAGGCCCGCTGGAGGGATGGTAAGACTCAAAAGGTGGTTCATTTGGGAAGGAAAAGCCAGAGACAGAGCAGGGCTGGTTGGTGGCTGAGGAGCACTGCAACAGCACTGATTAACACTCCTTCACCTTCTCTCCATCGACTAGGATACGGGGAAAATTCTAGCAAACTCGGTAGGGATTATGGGAATCAAGAAAGAAGTGTTCCCTCGCTCCACTCTTATATTGCTTCTCATGCCACAGACTACTGTCTTGGCTGGCAAAGGCAGCACATATGCCTAGGGAAATGTCCCAAATTAAGTCACAGGATGCACACGGGGAGGTCTCAAGGGAAGCTGTAGCCAAGGAGAGAGATGATGTGTTAGCCTAGGATTAAAGGGAAAATAAAGCAGAAAACAGTACCCATACATAAAATACCTCTGCCTAGCACCAATCAACACCTGTTAATTCATTTGCAAGGTTTGCTTCTGAGTAACACCTGCGCCTCTTGTCCCCAAGCATCTGATGTTGTCCTCAAACCTGAATGCCAGCTTCCTAGGGAGGAGCAGAGACACCAGCAGAGGCAGCTGGTACAGTCCCCTAGCTGGCCCTGCATCCTCCCCACAGCCCTGTACCTTGCTGCTGAGGGCCAGCCCATGAGCTGCTCCCCTCTGTGCCCACACCTGAGCCCCACTCCATAGGAACTGCAGCTTCTCGCGTCCACCCCATTTTACTTGGCCCACTCTGAATGGAGATCACGTGGGGTTCCCGGCCAGCAAAGGGGAAATCGGAGGGCCCTCCCCTCCCCCTCACAGATGCCTACTTGGGTATTTGTCACCAACTGTGCTGCTCTTGGATCTGGACTGGGTCACACTTAAAAAGGTTTTCTCGTTTGTCTCTTAGTGATTTCAGAGCATGGTTCTCACACCAGCAGCATTACTAATGCAAATTTTAAGGTTCAACTTTGCTGAAACAGAAGCTTTGCAGATAAGAGCCAGGCTTCCATCTGAGTGAGCCTCTGGGTGGTCTAGGTGCTCACTGAAGTGTAAGAGCCCCTTTCTACAGGAACAATGGTGTGGATACCTCACCTGTCACCACATAGGACTGTCACATCACTCCCCGTGTTGGTGGATTCTTAGACTAGTTCCATTCTTTCCCTCATAGTATAAAAGTTTGCACTGAACATTCTTTTAATACACACTTTCATGGACCCATCTCAGAGTCTCTATAGGACACATTCTTAGGAGCCCATCTGCTGGGACAGACCAGGAACACACGGATGTTGATAGATGTGCCACCCAGACTTCCTGTGGGGTTGTGCCAGCTTGCAATCCCTGCATAGATAATGAAAGGGTACATGCCCACCCTGCTCATCTTTCTGGCTTACTCGAAGCATTCTCTGTGTTTTCATTTTTTTTCCAGTCTGAAAGGTGAAAATGATACGCATTTCGATTTGCATTTCCTTACGAGTGAAATCGAGCAGCTTTTCTTGTGATTATTCACCATTCCAGCCATGCACTTCTTGGTTATCTCTGTTTTCAGCAATCAACATGCATGACTTGTATCATCTTATAAAAGAGACAAAGGAGGGAGAAAGATGCCAGCTCTCTTTGTTCTGCAAAATGCCTCATGCAGGAGACAGCCAGGGGCTGAGGGCAGAGTGTAAGGTGACTGATCTCAGTCAAAGCAGAGGGCTTTCCCAGGGCCTGCAAATGTCTCAGACTCCAGACGGTGGACACCTCCATGAGTGATTCGCTGAGGATATTACACAGCAAATCAGCAGCCAGAAGAAGCCAGAACCTCAAAGAAGCTTCCCAGGCCCCGACCCTCTTTCCTCCCTCAAGCTTCTTCTTTGTAGCAACGGAAACAGACCAAGTTGTTGTGCACTGACTTTATCTCTCCAAATTACCCAGCAACTCCCATTGCTCATGAGCCTCTTTATCCAGCAGGTATCACAGAGCCTGTCAAAGGCTTAGTAGCTAGATTTGGACCAAAGGGGCTGGGGCCATCACAGTTGAAGGGCAGAGAGAGTCAGACAAAATTAGAATCAATGCATGCTGGGCAGGAAAATGTAGCTTAGGGCCTATGGCTCTTGGACTATCATCCCAGTCTCAACACATGTAAGCTGCACAGGCCTAAAATGCTCTCTTTCTGACCCTCAGTTTTCTCATCGATAAAATGGGATGAGCAACAGCCACATTTAAGCACAAGGAAAAGAGGACAAGGCTGGGCCATTCTTTACTCAATGTGAGAAGAGCCGGAACTTGCCCAACTGCCACAAAAGAATGAACGGCATCTGCTGCCAGACTATTCCACAGGGCCTCGCCAGCAGCTCCCCTGGGGGCTCAAATGCTGGCTTCATTCTCCTCGCCAAGCCCACCCCTGGCACAAGGCCAAACGTCCAGGGACAAACAGGTAGGTTTTCTTCCCCCAGGGATCCCTCCCCTCTCCAAACTGTGGCAGGGGGGGCTGTGTTTCCCCAGAGGGCACCGTGGACAAATGCACACTGAGGCACCAGGAAGCCTGGCCCAAGCCCTGGCCCTCAGGCTCTGCATGCTGCTGTGGCCTTGTGGCCACCCCTACCCCTCAGGATGGGAGATCTGGACCGCCGTGGACCCCAAGCCCAGGCTGTGCCTGCCCTGCCAGGTCACCTGGGGAGCAGGCCTTTTGCTCATCATGAACCACTTGCAAACGGGAATGTCCTTGGCTGCCGACACAGGGCCTCCCTGAGTCACCCTGTGTGGCAGATGATCTGCCGACCAAGGAGGGACTTTGCCATCACAGATCCAGGAGGGTCCCAAGTGAAGCTCTAGTCACATGCTGAGGATCTGGCTCTAAATTCAGAAGCACCTTTGCCCTGGCCCGGCCTCGTGTGTTTGTGGACCGTGGGGAGCCCAGCTGGGGATGCTCAAGGAGTCCTTGGGCGGGACAGCCCTCCTCCTGGCAGCCAGCCTCCGTTCAATGAAGAGGAGACAAGGTGACTGCTAAATGTTCAGTTTACTTCCATTCCTACAAAGAGCCAGCCCAGGGGAGACGGTAATCTAATATATTCTGAGATGATTTCAACTCATTTAAATTTTTAAAAAAGGAATTCTGCGGCACTGAGCCGCTGAGAGAATGATGGTCTAATGACTCTACAGGACAAATCAGAACTGTCTGAGAAGAAGGACTCAACTGAGGTAACTTGAAATTGAACTACTGGTAAACCAGAACCAAGAGCTAACCCCTTGACACCCTGGGGATGGTCCTGTTTCTGTTGTGAGTGTCAACGTTGAGTAAATGACCCATGGGGAAGGGCTGCTGTCAATTCAAGCGAGATAATATGCTGACAAAAGAACTATAGGAATAAGATAAGAACAAAGTACACTCATGTGGGAGCTGCCACACGTCATGCACCCTGTGCTTGAGGCATGCACCCCCCACCCCCGTCCCTTACATGCATGGGCACAGTTCTGCCTTCCCTCTGTGCATCAGAAGCAAAACACTCTCCACTCAGCTCTGGTCATCTGGAGCCAGCCCAGAGATAGCCTCTCAGCAGACCCAGTGGACACAGGCATGCACAGCCTCACTCATTCACCCACCTCCCAGCCACCCATAGACCAGAGGCCAACCATCCTATATTGGTTGGACTCCAGAAATTCTGGACTCAGGAAACTCTGGACTCAGGAAATTCTGCATCTCTGCTGATGTCAAGTCTCCCCCATCCCCCAGAAGGTGTCATCCCCGGTGACCTTCTGTGCCCAGGCTACACTGCCTCACATACAACAGTGCTCTCCCCTAGGAGGACCCCATGGACTCCTGGACCATCCTGCAGGCTGGGGCCCAGTAGCTATCCTAGGCCATGGAGACTCAGAGAGGTCCACACCTACTTCTGCTCTCCGCAAGGTCTACTTGCTCTGCTGCCAAAAGCAAAGGATCACAAACACAGGATGATCAAGAACCAGACTGGTGATGTAAACAATGGCAGCTGGCAGAGGGGTCCAGTGGAGTCCAAAGGCCATAGCAGGTGCTGCTCCAGTCATTAATGATAGGAGAAAATAGAAAAGGAAGTTTCGAATCACCTCTCCTTCTATCAAAATGCTCCCCACTACCAAATGCTTTGAATTCTCCCTCCTCCAGCAAAACAAATCAACAAGCCAGTTGGCAACTCACTCCTGTTCTCTTTTGCTTCTGCTTTAGCTACGACTGCTCAGTTCTTATCACCAACAGCTCCTCTGCCTGTTGCAAACGTGTGCAAGTCAGTGGGTAGCCTTGATCTGGACCTCAGTGTATCAGAGGGGATTTTTTTCCATACATGCCGATTCCCTTGGACCTGAAGAGATCCTGTGTGAATTACTTTCCAGTTTTTGGGACATAGAACCCAACACCTGCAATTTAAAGGAAGAGAGGTTTGATTTGGCTCATGAATTAGGGGATGCAGTCCATGTTTGATGGCCTAAGCGTTGTATGTTATGAGTCGGTGCCAAAAGAAACAACGAGAAGACCCAATGAAGGTAGCTCAGAAGACTCACTGAGATTCGTCCCTCAGTGAGCAAAGAACCCCAAAAGCAACTCAGCTTTATTTCGGGCTAGTAAATGTGATCTTGTGCATAATCACTTTAGTAAAGGAGGACCGACCGTGTGCATAGTCACCAACGTGACCACGCTCTCTATTGACTTCCACCTTTTCCTTATTACTAGGTTCATACAGATGTTAACCATCAACATTCCAAGCAAGGGAGAAAGTAACAAACAGAGAGCCCACAGGTGAAGCTGTTATCCATCACCTGGAGGCCCAGCTTTCCGGGGTCTTCAGTAACAGACCACAGCTATCCCTGGGCTTTGTTCATTGCACTCTGCTTCTTGAAATGCTAATTAGGCTACACCTGAGGCAAGACAGCATGGTAGAAGGGAAGGAAAGCTTCTCACCCCTGGCAGGCAGAAAACAGAGAGGAAGGAACGGGGAATAAGATGTGCCCTTCCCTGGCCCACCACAGGGATCTTCTGACCAGGCCCTACCTCTGACACATCAGGCTCTTGAGGAACCTTCCGGGCCTAAACCACAATAGTCCCTCTGCTACTGAAAGGGGAATGTTATACTACTTGTTTGAATAAACAAGTCCATAGTGTTTTAAGCTATACAACCAGAAAATCTCTACTGCCAAAAAAGATGACACAAGTAGAGTATATGGCTTATATCTAGACGTTGGTTCATAGATGGCAGCTTTTGGAAGGTGCCTACATCTAGGTGCGTAAACATTCATTAGCGATGTGTGACAACCAGATCATCTATTGATTAGGTTAGCACAGTTTTGGGTATGAAGATGGGAAGCCCTGCCCCAGATGTGGGCAGCACCAAACAATAGGCTTCAGTCCAGATGGGGTAAAAGGGGAGGGCGGCTCATTGGCCACTGCTTCCTGCCTGCCATGCCATGGACAGTTCTTCCTCCGCACCGCCCCTCTGCCAAGCTGCCCTGCCCTGCAGCCAGCTGACTATGGACTGCGAGCTGGAATAAGCCCTTCCCACCCTAACTCTGGGCATTTGTCTTGGCAACAAGACACAGAGTGAAGGGCCCAAGCACTCCACCAGACTTGCCTGGCTTTGAGTCCCCGCCTTAGCTGTCACCCTTTGTGAGGCCCTGGCTAAGCTACTTTATGCCTCTGAGCCTTCATTGCCATGATGGCCTAAGTCAGATCATTGCCACGGATCTTAGTACGCATTCATTCCACAGTATTTATGGGGAGCCTCCTCTGTTCCAGGAATACCCTGGGAATGCAGCGGTGGATCCCAGTAAAGCCCATGCTCTTCCAGGACTTAGCAGCCAGTGGACTTGGTAAGATACAGCACGCAAGGGGCTCGCTGGACCAGCACAGGCACTCAGCAGTGTCCTGTGCTGTTCTCTGCCCACCTCCTCCCTGGCCGTCAGGACCTTGGCACTCGGGTCAGGCCCATCCGCCTCCCTGACAGCCTCTGAAGAACACCCTTTCATCCCCAAGCACAGCCAGTCCATGGCTGACATAGCGACCTAGACAGTGGCCAGAACAACCTTGGACAGAGTCCACAACCTTCTCTGAGTCCTTTCTCACCATGTACATAGGATAAAGCTCCGTATGAGTGAGGTTAGCAGATTACCCTCTCTATGAGAGAGACCCAACATGGCAGTGGTTTTCAAGTTAGGAATTAATTTCTTTGCCATGAAAAGTCTAGGTGTGGGTAGGGTTTCTGCATATCTGCCAGGATGTCAGGCTCCTGTCTTGTTGCTCCACCCACCTACTGGGTAGCTGCCCTCTTTTGGCACAAAATGGCTGCTGCAGGTGCCACGATCTCATCAACATCCCACCCAGTAGAGAAGGAAGAGAGAAAGAGGGGGAAGTTTTTCTCTTTTTTTGCCTGTGGGAATTTGGATACACAATCATGTCCAGCTAGCAGTAAGAAAATGCCATCTTTAGCTGGATGCCTGAACCTTTCACATTTAATACAGGTGTCTCAGGTTATAGTCCCTTGGGGCTGTCAGCCCAGGGTCTGCACTGTGCTCACAGTATTGCAGATGCTTTGAGTGACAGGTCCTTTTACATATGATGTGTTGATTGATCAACTGATGAATAAAAAACGTGAAGATGTACAAGATAAGTATATACCCACGATGGACTAGTACACGTCATCAAAAGGATAAATAAAACACTACCACTGCAGTTTTGTTCTGGATCTTCCTCGAAGGCCCATGTACTAAAACCTTGGCTGCCTCCTGTAGGGCTGTTGGAAAGCAGTAGAACCTTTAGGAGGTGGGGCATGGTGGGCAGAAGTTAGATCAGTGTGGGTGTGCCCCCGAGGGGGGCGCTGAGACTCCATCCCCTTCTGCTCCCACCTTCCCTTCCCAGTTGCCCTGAGCCCTTCAGCTTCTTTCCCACTGTACTCCCGCCATAATATAATGACTTGCAGCAGACCCCAGGAGAATGGACCATATACCAAAATCTCTGAAACTAGAGCCAAAATAAACATTTCCTCTTTTTAAGATCATTGTCTCAGGTAGTTTGTCACAGTAACAGAGAGCTGACTGACTTACTTTTTGTGATGACATGAGTAGACCAGGAGTCTTTGTACAAAGAGAAATACACCAGGTGCAAAAACACAAGTAACTGTTTTCACTCATAGGTAGAGTCTAAGAGGTCAGTCTCAAAGAAGTTGAGAGTGGAACGGTAAGTGACCAGAGGATGGGAGAATTCAGGGGAAGGGAATGTTGGCAAACAGACATAAATTACGGTTAAATAGGAGAAATAAACTCTGATGTTCTGCTGCACAGAAAGGTGACCACAGATAATGATGATAATGTACCATAGAAGACATGATTTTAAATGTTCTCAGCATGGAGAAATGGTAGATATCACAAAAGAGAGAGGTGCTTAATATTATTTGACTATTATAAAACATACATATGTACCATCCGGTACTCCACGTGCGTCTTCGATACTTTTCTCTCGTTGCTGGGACAAACGCCAGACACACAAAGTGAAGGAAGGAAAGGTTCATTTAGCTCACAGTTACTGGAGGGTTCAATCCATATTTGGCTAACTCTAAGGCTGAATGTAATGGGGCAGAGAGCATCCAGTTCATGGTGGCGGAACAGCAACAGAGGCAACAGGGAAAGCAACAGAGAGGGAGTCTGTTTCTCTGTCTCTCATATAATACATTCAGGCTATTGCCCCAGGCTGGGGAAGGTACACACGCCCATAATCCCAGCAGTACTAAGACCTATAATCCCAGTGGATCATGAGTGAGTCTCAAACTCTAGAAGTCCCCACCCCATGAGTGCACGAGGCTTTGGGGGACAACTAGACACCAACCATAACAATGTGTATGTTCAATGATAGCTTATCAACTAAACAGAAAACTAAATGAAATGTTAAGAAGAAAAGACCAGGGCCATGGAGATAGCTCAGTCGTGTGAGCACTTGCCTTACAAATGCAAGCTCCCAAGTTCTAGCCCCATACCAGGGGGGAAAAAAAAACCTAACATATGTCACGTACCCAAGCTTCTCACATAGTTCTCATGCAGGAAGGCAAAAAGGGAGCCGCGCACAGCCAGGAAGTTTCTCGGGAAGGCAGCCTGCTCAAGCTCCAGCCAACGTACCTGATGGCATCATGGTTCATTTCTAGCTGTCTCATAGGTGGGGCTTTCGCAGAGGAGGCTGCGCCTAGAGCGTGTGATGCTGGGGCGCGCTCATGCCGCAGCCCGGGCTCAAGGGCTCTAGGACCAGGAGCGTGAATGCTGCCCGCCCCAAGTAGCTGGGATAGGACATGGCGGGTACCAGCAGCCGCGGTCATCCCCTGGCTGTTGTGCTGTGTTCTGCCTGCCATGCGCTGCTTCTCCTCTGAGACGCCCTCTGCCCTGCCACCGTGCCTTGGAGCCAGCCAATCAGAGACGGGGACTTCTACAGACTGTGAGCCAAACAAAATGTTTCCTTCTTAACCTTGGATGTCTGGTATTTTGTCTCCACAACCTTGGCTTGGGTGGGCCCCGAGGGTCCCGGTATTGCTCTCCATGCACCAGGCTGAAGTCGCATGTGTGCTGTGAGCAGGACCTCATTTCGCTGAGGCAGACTCACCTGACCTGAGCACACAGCAGGCTGCGTGGGGAGCCGAATTATAACCAAAAGTCTGTCGATGAAAATTACTAAATATCAGGGCTGGAGAGATAGGTTGGCGGTCTAAGCACCAGCCTGGCAAGCACAAGGACCCGGGTTCAGTCCCCGCTACCTCATGCTGTGTTGGCCTCAGAACCTTGGGTGTAGGGGTAGTGTCACTTGCCTGTAATCCCAGTGCTGGGGAGGCTGAGGCAGGAAAATCACTACAAGTCCAAGCTGAATAGTGAGACCCTGTATCAAAAGAATAAAAATTAAAAATAGAAAAAAATTCAGGGGGCCAGGGAGATAGCTCTGTGGCACAAGTGCCTGCCTGGCAAGTGCAAGGTTGTGAGTTTGAACCCCAGTCCTGCAAAAAAAAAAAAAAGGAAAAAAGTTGAATTCTTGGTTCCTTATGCCATGCCAGCCTTGCAAGCTAAGCTGGGGAAGGAGTCCGGGCATAGTGGCACATGCCTGTAATCCCAGCACTGGAGAGGCTAAAAACAGGAGGGTCACTATAAGTCTGACCTGCATAGTGAGACCCTGTATCAAGTACATAAATGAAATAAATAAATAAATAAATAAATAAATAATAGATAAAGAAATAAAAATAGAAAAAATACTAAAGTTCACTAAATCATTTTCAGCAGTGGTTGTTATATTGCCTAATGTTATCTTCAAATTGGTTGTGCAGATTACCAGACATAAGCGGGCAACATAAGTAAAAAATAAATAAATAAATAAATTAAGCATTAACTGTTATTGTTTTTATGTTTTTCTTTAAAAAATTATTTTATTCTATTTAAAAAATAAAAAAGAATTTGATTGACCTCAGAAGCTGCAGCCGTGCTGAGCCCAACCGGGCCCCGGCCTCTGGCCTCTCCCTCAGCTGCTGAGTGGGCCCAGGCGGCCCCAGGCACAAGGATGCTCTTTTGTTGTCTGAACTCTTGGCCCGGGTAGGCCACACTGAGTAAGGAGGAATCATCTTGGACTGCATGTAAAATATGTAATATAACCAGCATCTCTAAGTAACAAAGCTCCCCTTTTTATATTTTAACTGAACACACAATTTACAAAAGCCCATGTAGTCATCAAATAAGAAAACTTTTCCGTATCTGCTTAATTACAATAAATATCTATCTTCCCAGCTGCATGAGTGGACAGGTAGGTAGAAAGACTTTTGTCTGGACATTCTGTGTTACGCTCGCTTGATCTCACAGGTGCACATAACTCCTGATAGACGCAGCTTCCTAGCCAACAGAGCCGCCCTCCCAGGCCCTCCCCTACTGGGTTCCACTGTCCTTGTGCACCAGGAAACAGAGTTGTGACAATGTCACAAACAGGGCGTGGGGCTGGAGTGAAGAAAGGAGCTGGGATGTGCTGTGTACGTGCACCAGCCCTCCCCCAAGACTGTGTTGCATACATGCACCAGCCCTCGCCCCCAAGACTGTGCTACATACATGAACCAGCCCTCCCCCCAACACCATGTTGCATACGTGCACCAGCCCTCCCCCCAAGAACATGTTGCATATGTGTACCAGCCCTCCCCCAAGAACATGTTGCATACATGC
>PVKN010030251.1:0-12771 GCA_004027915.1 Capromys pilorides
AGAAAGAAAGAAAGGAGAAAGAAAGAAAGAAAGAAAGAAAGAAAGAAAGAAAGAAAGAAAGAAAGAAAGAAAGAAATTAGGCTTAATTCAGTGGCATAAACATAATTTTCATCATCTTCCTTTGCTTCGCTTCTTTATAATGCGTCTGCTCATGTTACCATCACTTCTGCTCATGTCATTTCAGGACGTTTTTCTTATACAAGTCAGGTTGAAAAATAAAGTGAATATTGGTATTTAAAAAAAATGATACTCACAGTAAAATGTACATGGCCCTTAATCCCCTCCACCACCAACCCTCGCTTCCAATGCTCTTAGCCTCTTCCTATGCTCCTTTTTCTGAGGCAGTTAGCAAGTTTTCTTTATTCTGCATCTTTCATTTCACAGCTGCTGCTGCTGCCACAATGTCCTAAACAGATTCAAGACATTCACCCTTTGTGATCATTGTAACTATGGGGAGGACCTCGAAGTTGCAGAGCCAAACCCACTGAACAAGGCAGATAAGGCTATATTGTAATAGTTTTGTTTGACAGAAATGACTGGAAACAGTTCATCAGTGAGGTGGGCTCAAAAACATGGTAAATATTTCAATAAGAGCATTTTATTTAGGTAAAACAGTGGCCGTTAGGTCACCTGCCATTGACCTTCCTCCAAGCAGCTCCCACTCTTTTGAGCACACCAAGACATTGCTGGCAACGAGCCTTTTACTATCTTGACTCTTTTCTTTTTATTTTAAATATTCATTGTAGCTTTCCTTTATGGCTTGCATACTAATAATTCCTACCTCTAACACAACTTTGTAGGCTGGAGGCTACTTGACCTCTCGTTTTCTCAAACTACTTAGACTAGTCAGATTCTGAATTCCTTACTCCTCAATCAAATTTTTTATTCCAGTAATGCAAACACAATTATTCATTTGTTTTCTCTCTCTCTTTCTCTCTCTTTTCTTTTCTTTTTTTTATATTTTAGGGAAGGGTCTACAGGGTGTTCAGAGTGTCACTACTAGATCGAGCTCATAGTGATCTGCCTGTTTACAGCCTCCCAAGAGCTAGGATTACAGGCGCGAGCCAGCATGCCCAGTCTCAATTGCCACCTCAGTGCACCCTGGGGGCAGGTCTGGTAGGGCAGGCCCAGGGATTGAACCCCTGGACCCTGCGCCTGCTTGCAGGTGCTTTAATCCACTGACCTATTTGGCCAGTCTGATTCATTTGCGTTCTTATGCAGTGATTTCTAAGCATTTTTGTGTTACTTTATGTATGTATTTATGTACTACTTTCCTTGATAAATTTCTTTCCTTTTAGTTATAATTATTATCTATGATATTCTGAGACTATTGACACAGTGTTTTCATGTCAGATGCTTAACCATAAGATAATATTACTCAGTATTATTTCAGCACCATAAATGATGTTATAAAATATTGGTGGAGAATTGGACATATGGAAATGTATAGGGTCTAATCCAATGTTATGAAAATAACCAAGATTTAGGTTATGGTAAAGATTGACATTTACTTTAGGTTTGACGGTCGCTATAAGATTTGGTAGGGGAGTGATGTGGTTTATATTTTGCAGTATTGGTCTTGAAAGCTGATAAGAATGGTAGCAGGATTTTGGCCACTGGAGCAAGGTGGCTGACAGGGAGTCTGTGGCCCTAGCTTGGGTAGGAGATGACAATTGTGTGGCAATGGAGGAGAAAACTCAGCTGCTTGTTTTGAAGGTGAAGGGTAGGCTCCAGGAGTATTCGATGAAGTGAATGTGGAGGGAAGTGAAGATGGACTTTATCCGAATTAGTCTTAACCCAACATGAAACCGGAAGTTGTTGTTTCTTCAGTTGAGAAACAGATAATTCTGCAGTTCTGAAAACAATCCAGCGTGATGATGGCATCCGACAGTTAAAGCGAGGCCTAGAGTGAGCACCTTTTCTTTTGAACTTTTGCTTCACTCCTTCCTGGAGGGAAAGTTTCTGCAGCCCCCATGGAGGATGCCTAGGTGAGCGCGCGAGTTCGATGGCCGGAAAGCAGAGCACATACTTTCAGAAGTCAACTGATGCATTAATGTGAACTTTTCTGTTTTGTGGATGAGAAAAGAGTGGCTTAGGCCACTGAGAAAGATGCTGACACATTTCAGGTGAGAACTGAGGAGTCTGACTTCAGATCCACGTCAATATTTTTGCATCCCCAAACTATCTCTCAGGCAGTACTCAGTGGGCTGAACCTAATCTCAAATACATCCATAACACCACCGACTTCTAGGTCCCTAGGGCCTCTCCACACCATTTTCCATTTCTCAGAAAGTTTCCTTTTGCTTCCCTGGCTTCACACATCACTCTTCTCCACACCACAACCATATATATATATATATATATATATATATATATATATATATATCTGTATTATTCTGTCACAACATCTTGCAAATTTTACACTGGTGACACACTGATGTGCAACGTGCCACCCACAAGTAAACTCGGTACAGTACCTTCCTCCTCATCCCGTGGTTCAGCTTCAGGGCCTTCCTCAGATGGGTTCTCCTCTTGATTCACTTGGGGCTTCTCCATGGCTCATCAGGAACAGCGTGACAAGGGCTTTGCTCATGCAGGAGGCCCAGACAAGGCAGCCTGCCTTGGTTCAATGTTTCTTCTCACCTTCCAGGAGGCTTCCTCCCTGGGCTCATTATGAGATGGAAAAGTCTTAACCTCAAGAAAATCCATCTCATTATGGCATTTTTAAGACCACTTTTTGCATTCTGTTGGCTGGAAATGGTGATTTGCATTGTATTTTCTAGAAGCAGATTCTGAGATAAGAGTTTGGAGGGAAATTGTCTTTGGAAAATGATGCTAGTGAGCATGGGTGGGCAGGTAACAAAACAAGACTTGGGAGGAGAGGAAGCCAATAAAGATGCATTTCTCGGCAGGTTACCACTGTGACTGAAGGGTTTCCATGCACTGGGGATGTCGAGACAGTGGGAACATGCATCAGGGGCTGCTCTCTGAAAGGAAAGGAGACAGTGTATTATTACCCCACCTTTATGTAGTCATTGGCTGCATGTCCTGATAACCTCCTCATGCACTCCTGACCATCCCTGTGCCAAGGCTGGAAGGAAATCCTCAAGGAGGCAATCAGAGGCTCCTCTAGACACCACTAGCATGTACTGCAAGAGAGCCAACAAGCTATTTGCTGCCCCATGGTGACAGAAATAGCCAGTAAGAACTCACTGGACCTGGGATCAACACACACTTGATTGTTTCTATCATGCACTTGATGGGTGCCATTTTGTTCCTGTGACAGTCAGTGTTTCTAAGGAAACAGACGCAACATAAGATATATAAAGGTATAAGAAATTATAGGATTTAGATGAGGAAGCAAGCAGAGGGTGCACACTTCAGACCAAAGGATTCAGTCCAAGGTCTGGAGCTCTCTTCAGGGTCCCTATAGGAGGCCAAGAGGTCTACCCCAGAAAGCCGAAGAGTCTGTACCAGAAGGCTGAAGGATGCCCAGAGGCCGGAGAATGGAAGCCAAAGAGTCTGCTCTAGAAGGCTGAAGAGGATACGAGGGAAGCCAAACTCTGTAGGAGAAACCAGGAGACGATATACAAGCTGAAGGCACAGACTGGAGCTTCTCTGAAGAACAGAAACAAATGTCTTTCCTTGATTCCCCTCTATAGTGTCCAGCTGATGAGCTGCCTAGGGTGGGTCCTCTATACCTTAGGGTCTAGGATTGCTGGACCAATTTAGATAAGCTTCCAAACTCCTCAAGTTGACATGATCATCCAATCACTACAGTTTCTGTGTCTAGTTTACAGAGAGGGACTCAGGGCTTAGTGCAGAAATCGTGAATCTGTGTAGTAAACTTCTCTTCTCAAAGGCATGAGGCAAGAGTCCAACATGTCTTCAGCACGGAGGTTTTGCTGTCTTCTATCTCATGGTATTTGATACTTTGAATCCTCTTTGCCTTCCCCTGCCTCTGTAAGAATATTTTCTTTGTAGCTGGAACCTCACCCACATGGTCACTGGACCATCCTGAGCATCCCAGTGAGCTGAGTGGGACATCCGACAATGAGGTGGTTCTTGGCCTGAAGACTCAGGGCATCTACCAGGGTCAGATAGAAAATTTGGGCAAACAGGAAACTGAGTCGCAGTTCTGCCAAGTTCTCCTTATGTCAAAGAAAGATCCATTTTAAACCATGAAACATTTATGTGTTGTTTCTAGGAAGAACACCAATCAGTAAACAATTTTTGGTTTAATCAAAATGATTTTCTTAAACTCATAGAGTAAAAGATCCCAAGTAGAGATTCCATCCAAAGAATTGAGTACTTGAGTCATTGCTACTTTTTCAATTTATTTTGTTCATCAAATACATGCTCACTGTGCATTGAAAGAATGTCTTCTAGACACTCATGATTTTGAGAATACTCACAAAATCCTAGTGGTGTTTTCACAACTCCTTGTAGCTCTACTTCTACTATTATTAAAACTATAATTTTGTTTTAATTAGTTAATTATTGCTAATGACTAGCTCGTATAATATTTTTTTATGAGCAGAATGGATTTACTAGGGGAAAGAAAGCTCCAGGAGGGGTGTCCCAAGTGGGTGTACTCCAGAAACTGTCTCTTCTAGGGAGCTTTATAGTGCAAAGCCATGCAATGGGGTGGGTCTAAGGTGGAAACCATGGAAATTCGCTTAGATGGGCATGAGGTGGGACAAAACTATGGTCAATCAAGGAGGTTACAAGCACTATTGCTCAGGTAAAATTGATTAAAGCCAATACCAAGTGGGGAATTGAGTCGTATAGCAAGCAGGCTTGAATATGGGACAGGAACAGGGTCTCTTCCTGTTGGGGGTTGGGTTACTGACTCATTTAGGCTCTTTTAAGGTGATTGATACCTATGTAGAATATCAATCCCTGATGTGCATTCCTAGGGAAGTATGTGGCTACATTTGTGTCTTCTTTTGTCTTGAGGTCTGGCCCACAGCAGGGGTGTCTGCCTCTTGCAAAGCTGTAAAGTCACCTTGTCTTCAGTCTTGTCTCCTTGATGACCTGACCCTGTCTGACTGTCTATAATATTTCTAATTCAGCTGAATTTTAGCTTGTATAATCTTACAAGATCCTCTGTGGTAAATAATCAGTTTATTTTCAGGTGACATACTCAGAATACACTGGGATGCACTGCAGTTTCAACTTGGTAGAAACGATACACAAATATTTCGTGGATTCTTCTTTGACGTAAAGAGTACTGTATAGAATTGTAGCTAAGTTTCCTCTAACTCACATTTTCTGGCTGATCCTGCTCATGTGGAGCCAGGGTTGGAAGGAAGGAGAGGGGAGAGACAAAGAGATTTATAGATGGAGAGAAATCTCATGCTTAGAACCTGTGATAGGATCAAAACCAAAAGAGATACATGCCACATAGGCCCCACGTCCCGCAGGGCCACTGAGCCAGCCACTGAGTCTGGGCATGGTGGCGCATGCCTGTAATCCCAGTGCTGGAGGGGTTGAAAATAGGGAGATCACTAGGAGTCTGAGCTGTGCAGTGAGACCCTGTGCCAAAAAACAAAAACAAAACAAAAAAACCAAGAGAGAACTTGGGTCCTTGCCAATGAGAAGACATTATCTTGGACCATCTACATGATCCTAAGATGTTCATATAATCACTGCACCCATGGGGGGAGGTAGCACGTGATTGATAAGAAAGCAGTAAAATTAGGACGTAAGCATCAGAGTGACACAGTTGGAAGCTAAGGCTTGCCAGCAGCCATGAATACCTCAGGGAGACAGAAGTACCTCTTAGAGCCTCCCAGTGCTTTGACCTTGATTTTGTCCTTGTGAAATTCATTTACGCATCTGGACTGCCCAAATGCCTGGGGAGAAATCGCTGCTGCTGAAAGTCTCTAAATTAGTGGTAATTCATCATGGCACCCACAGCAACTGATCAATCCACAGCCTGAGACAAATCCAGCACCAGGATACCCGTGTGTGACTGACCCCCACTTAGAAATTCCAGGGTCAGTGTCCCAGGAGCCCCGAGGAGGAAGCCAGAGCAAGAATGGGGAGCAATGGCAATTGAGCTCTTCTTGTTTGTTTTTAAAGAGCTCCTCTTCTTGAGTTCTTGAGTGACAATTAAGAATTTGGGGAACAACTTTAAAATTTCAGAGAACTGTCACACTGAGCATTTCACTTAAAAGAAAAGTTCAGACAGCACCGAATGTGTTAAACACATCTTCAAGGTTTTTCATGGCGTAGAACATAGGAGAGGGTCAGGGTTATGACTCACCAGGCTGATGATGGATTAGACAATGGAGGGTGTGGCATGCCATGCCTGAGATGCATAGCAACAGTGGAGAATGACTGGAGATTCAAGAAGAAAAATACCACAGTCAGAGCTCTGTATGAAGAGAATCAACGCGGTCGCTATGAGTGGATGGGGTGGATGGGTGGGCAAGGGTTGGTGTTGGGAGACCGACTAGGAGTCTGCAGCAGCACATCAGAGAAGAGAATGAGAACTGAGCTACACTTGAGCCAGCAGGGACGTAGCAGGAATCAGGGGGGCCAGCTGCCCAAGGGAGAAAGCCAGAAGCATGAGTAGAAAGTGAGTTTTAGTTCACACTGGACGTTAAAGTCCAGGGGGTCTTACTGAAAGTCCATAGCACCTGGCTTGGAGGAATGCCAGAGGGATAGAAAAAGCCCTTTGCATGGGGCTGTCCAGGTGGCTCAGCTGTCTAAAGCACCTGCTTAGGCAAGCTTAGGCAACTGCAAGGACTGCAGTTCGATTCCTGGCACCACATGCTGCTCCAGCCCCACTCCCAGGGCAGGTTGAGCTGGTCATAATATATATATATATATATATATATATATATATATATATATATATATATATATATATATTTAAAGCCCCTTGTGGAGCCCTTAGCCAAACTCACTGACTCTGTGTGTCTCTGTCCGTTCCTCCAGTACCTACAGCTGCGCTTCAACAAACCAGTCCGCTACGCAGCGACGGCGATCTACATTGTGCAGACGGTAAGCCAAGGACTGCTGCAAACAGGAGCGCTGGGGTTGCAAGACACAGTCGGGGCCTTGTTTGTGAGGGACCAACTAACCCAGTGGAGGGAGGAGCTTGGTACCAAGAAGCCACTGCGTTTCTCCTAAGGCAGTGCGCTTAAGACACCTGATTGCTTGCATTTGCATAGATCCCATAGACAGGACCTAGACTAATCATGAGAAAGAGATGAGTGTTTTAAGCCATGAAGACAAAATTGTTTCTTCAAATTTACTTCTTTCATGTTTAACCTGAGCAAAATTTAGATATGGGATGGTCTGCGAACAGATTTCAGAGTTAGTATTTGTTTTAGTATTAGTATTTGTAATAATGGTTAAGTGAATTGAAGCAGAAACACTGGATTGGCTGGAAGTCCCATAAGATAGTCTCCCCAGCCAATATCCTGCTCCCCTCTCCTGGGGCCTCCTTTCCAGTCCACTGGCTTTGGGTGCCTTCCCGCCCCACACTCCTGGGGAATTCCACTGCTCACCAGGTGCTTCCTGCTGGCAGAGAACCTTCTCTCTCTTAACTGAAATTCCCACCGAGTGCCTGAAGGGAAGCCATGCCTCTTGAGCTGCTGGTAGGTGGCAGCCTTTTGAAACCCTGTCATGCCTCTTGAAAGGGTAGAATTGCACTTACAATGGGAAGACAGCCCACTTCCACGAGGGTAGCGAAGGCTGTTTTGTGAATTAACATGTAAGTCCTGTAGGCAACCTGGGCAACAAGCCTTTCCTGCACAGTTCTTTCTTTTTGCAGAGTTTTTCCACTTCCGTGCTGTATTCCATGTTTCCACAATTTGCTAAAATGTGCTGTGCTCCTCAGTAGAACTTCAGAAGTCAACAGGGAGCCCAGCAGACGTGTGTGAGAGGAATGGAGAGAAGAAGGGCAAAGAAAAGCTTGACTTTTGGGAACGTGCCCAATACAACCAGGATGTCTCAAATTTGGCAACAATGTTCAAAACCTAGCCCTCTTCCTCCACCTAACGGTCTCTGCATCACTTCTGCAGCTTGCATTAGCTGCAGTGTCAAATAGTTTCAGAGTAGATGGGAATGACCTGCTTGCTGAGTAAGAGGAAGGAAATACATGGCTAGAGTTCATAAAGAACTTTCCAGAGGGCAGCTAGATAGCTCAGCAGACTAAGCGCCTGCTTTGGCAAGCGCAGGTACCAGTGTTCGATCCCTGGTCCCATATGCCACACAGGCCCCGCTCCTGGAGCACGATGAGCTAGCAAATGAGTCCAGGCATGGTGACACACGACTGTAATCCTAGCACTGGGGAGGCTGAAAACAGGACGATCAGTATGAGTCTAAGCTGCAGAGTGAGACTCTGTACCAAATACATAAATTAAAAAAATATATGTTTCCAGGGAGTTTCCCCCACCTTGCCACTGTCACTTACTGTCCACTTAATGCTTGCTTCCCTACCAGATTCTCTACACAGGGGTGGTGGTGTATGCTCCTGCTTTGGCGCTCAATCAAGGTGAGTTCCCAACACCCCTGTGGGGACGTCGTTTCACTGTTATGCCAGCTCTCATCTTAGGGAAATGTACATACGATACCTTGTTAGGGAGCTGAGCTTGGGTTAGGATGAGGGGAGTCTTGAGCCCTCTCTCCAAACATCTTTAAAACTAATCATTGAAGACAGATAATTAGTTCTTTGAGTTTTAATTCCACAAAACTGCGTGGTGCTAGTGATCAGATTCAAGGCCTTTCTGGTCTGAGTCTTTTGTTTCATTGCAGTGTGGGTGGTTTCCGTGCCACATCAGCACAGCTGAGCAGAGTCATCTTGAGATAAGCACCTTTGCCCAGTGATTTCATGGAGTGGCAATCTAAATGCAAGGACAAGAGTGGCTTGTAAGAGTCACACAAAACTGTGCAGTTGATCCTTTCAAGGGGATAGAATCCTAAAAGCAAAAGTGAAAGGAAGGAAGGAGAAGAGACCGCACAGTTACATTCGCTGCGTGGAAAGCGCTCAGTGTTCATGTTAGCTGGGCTATGAGCTGATCTTGGGAAGTATTGATTCCTCACTCATGGAGTTTTCTAATTATTCAGACTAACTTTGTTACCTGAAAGAACAAATCCTCCCCCACAAAAAAACTGAACCAAAGATGAGAACTGCAAAATCTTAGCAGAAAAAAAAAAAAAATGACAGAACATTGTGCAAAACTGATAGGTCGCTTTGATGCATAAAAATGTATTCATCTTTTTCGGAGGTGATAAAATGTAATGAGCAAAATTTAATTTGATTTCCTGTGCCTCACAAGAACCTTGACAAACATCGTGACTTTTCTTCGCAAAGATTGCTCCCTGACGGGGCTCAGAGAAACTCCTTTAATGTTCTTCTCCTTTGCCAGTGACTGGGTTTGACCTCTGGGGCTCTGTGTTTGCCACGGGAATCGTCTGCACATTCTACTGCACCCTGGTAGGTACCTATCTGGGAAAACTTACTGAGCAATACTTCCTAATATGGGCAAGATGAATCTCCAGCAATGGGGTGCCTAATTATAGCAAAAATTGCCTTTCCAAAATTAGAGTTATGTTGGCTCGTTTGTCAGAATCTCTGGATGAAGACCTTATTCCATTTAAAATGTTTCTCTGTACTAGGAGCTATGAAAATGTGGGCTCTGAGCTCATTCAGAAGTTCATGCCATGGAGACAAGTTTTAACGAAAGAAACAGCTTCCTGGCCAGAGCGGATGACCCACTGATATTTCCAAGAAAGAGATCTGTCTGCTGCCCAAGTCTGTTGATAAATCAGAGTAGCATTTATACTTCACTATCTGCTGGGTGAGAGAGAGAGAAAATGCATACATGAATCATCAAGGATAGTTGGCACTTCATAAACTTAATTATTTCACAGCTCTTTAGCCTACTGCTTACGGATAAAGCTCAGTCACCTTTGACATTTAGTTTTTATACATTCTGAGCTTTTCAATACAGGGAGCTGAGTGGCCTTGGCAACACGTCTATAGTGTTGTTGGATTTAGTTTATCTGAACACATAGTCATTAAATGTCTATGGTTTGCCCGTGTCTTACAAGCGGAAAATCTTCAGTCCTCTGAGTCATTCCACCATGTGCTGGGTGTAGGTAACCTGCTCAGGGCATGGGGAGCTTGTGGAAGGGTTGGAATCTCTTTGCTCCTCTGCAAAGAAGAAAGCGGAGTTGACCTTAGCACACAGTGGACTATCCCTGCCTTGTGCCTTAGGATCACACTACAGTCCCTTACAATACATATCAAGTGAATACACAATGTGAAAATATCCTTATCGTTCATTTTCATCCTGGCAATTACTGCCACTTTGTCACATTGCAGCTCTGGCCCCATCTTCCAGCCCATTCTTCTGGGTACAGTTCCCATGAGTCTCTTCCCACCTTGGTGAAAATGTCATTTCTCCTCTCTCCACCCTGACCCTGAATGAGGACTCATTTCTCTGAGGTATCAGCCACAGAAGACAAATTATGTGCTGGATGCTGTGGCTTTAGGATGCGTTGTCAGATTGTACAAGATATGATAGCTCCCTGAGCAACATTTCTTTCCAAAAAAAAAAATATATATATACAGCAAAAAGAACCAAATAATTAAAATGACAGCAGAAATAACTTAAATGAGCGATCAGGGCTGGTATCTGGCAGCAAGCGTGGACTGGTTTGTGGACTGGTGCTGCAAGCATGGCTACAGCTCAGGTGCTGGCTGTTAGTACACCAGCAGTTTAAAGCAGGAGGGTTTAGGAGTGTTATGTTCATTGCATCACTGAGAGGAGCTCAGGTAGTTGGAGGTCGGTGACAGACTTTGGCTCTTGCGAAGGAAAAGGTAAAAATCCACGCTGAAGAATAAAATGGGAAGTCTTATTTGCCT
The DNA here is from genome assembly GCA_004027915.1 of Capromys pilorides. Taxonomy (NCBI): domain Eukaryota; kingdom Metazoa; phylum Chordata; class Mammalia; order Rodentia; family Capromyidae; genus Capromys; species Capromys pilorides. The sequence continues at coordinate 10,889 of PVKN010030251.1, forward strand.
CTGAATGGAATTGCAAAAGGAAAGCAAATAGCAAGAATGGAGAAGACACCATATTTCCAAAATGTATAGCTCGAAATCCTTCAGGTCTCAGAAAGGTAAGGATCTGCACAATTAAAGACACCACGTTAAAGAGTATCAGAAAGTCAGAGAGGGGGTACATAGGCCTACCAGGCACACCAGAGGCAGCCCCTCAGCAGCGACTGTGGAAGCCAGGGGCAGCAGAACCATGCGCTCAAAGCTTTGAGGAAAGCCCATTGCCAATCTGTCATCTTTTGACAAAACTGTCCTTCAGGCACTGCAGGTTGACAGCCAAGGGGATTGAGGAGCAACAGCCATAATCCTCTAAGGCAGATCTAGAGAAACCACCTCTGCTGCATCTCTCCTCTCCCCAGCCAGATCAGACTGCAGTGTTTCACTCCCAAGTGACAGCCTATGCCTCTAGAACCATTCAGACTGCAATTCATGCTGCATTATTTTTTACTCTCTTAATCTTGTGTGTATATAGCACATGAGGGAAAAATCAGTGGAACAGATTTAAAAAAGTAACCAGTTCTTGTCATCCAAAATGTACATGAAAATGACATAAATGTTAGACCCCAAAGAGCACAGAATGGTGAAGTAGACAAGGGGTGGTGATATTTTGCTATGTTATGATGATGATGTTGAAGAAGGGGGCTTGTTTGCTTGCTTGTCCAGCTGATGTTTAGCTTGATAGGGATTTTCCTATAGTGTATGTCAGGCAGCCTTGGAAAAGTAAAGCTTTTTGATGGTTGGTTTTTGTATCACGAAAACCTGAAGCTGAGCTTTGGGTTTGGAAGGTTTAATGTCCCAAAAGGAAGGCAAGATGGTGCCACCAATGAGGTGGGAGGTGAGACATTCATTGTGCCTTAGAATGTGACTAGAACAAAACACATGGATGCAATACTTTTAGCAAGGACTGGAGCATTTAGTTTTAAATTAAATTTTAATCATAAAAAAGGTTGGAACAACTCAATGTCCTGTTTTTTTTTTTTTTTCTCAAACTTAAGATAAAGCTTGTCATCCTTTCACAGAAGTTCTTGACACTCTGGAGGAGTAACCGGGGATGGTAATTCTATTTTTCAATGTTAAAAATATCACATCCTTTCATTCCCCTAGTGCTCATGCATTTTCAAAGTACTTTCTTCGTATGTCACTTCTTTTCATCTTTCCGTTTGCTCCTCGCACCTCCTGTGGTCCCCGGGCTCCTCTCCACCGGAGTTGCTCTCTCCCCTCCCTTCTCCTGGCCCACATGTTCTCAGAATTCTACAGCGGGAACCATTTGGGGAGGGCTTAATGGGCCCAGTTGAGCTGTCAGCCCCGAAGACCATTAACTTAGACTCACTAGGGATGGGATGTGCTTGCTTTTCTCTTATCTTCTTCAGGTGACTGATGGGGAGACAGAGTTGATAACCACAATTCTGAATTCTTGCCTGAACTCTCTATCTTTTGTTCTACTGTTATCTTTATCATCAGAAAACTGGGTTCTTCCCCCTGCTTCTCAAGAACTCCATCCCAATTAATCTGAAATCTAAGATTTCTTCCTAACTTTCCTCCTCTTTCTCAGTATGCTCTCACTTCCGTTCTCCAAAGTGTATTCGTCATATTAGTTTCATTAAAAATGTCTCAAATTTCACAAGCTATAGCCAGGCAATGACCATTTATTCTTTTACTTTATCATCTGTGTTAGTGAAATCATAAACTATGGTGATTTTTTGTCACTCAAATGTCTTTTGAATACATTAAGTTTCTTCCTTTCTATTCTTATTTCAAAGAGGGGAAAAAAATCAAAGAGAAATAATAAGAACAAAGACAAAAGCAAAGCAATAAAACAGTAAAAATGGTATGGCATTTCAAAACAAGAA
>PVKN010030252.1:0-12779 GCA_004027915.1 Capromys pilorides
AACTACTTTGATGACATCAATACAAAGTATATTGACTATTATTATTTTCTCATGAAATTTTGTTTTATGTTTTCATAAAGTAAAAAAGTATCAGTAATAAAGCAAATCAACTTTCCTAAGGTTATAGCATGTTTTAGGTGACAGGAATGATTCATAAGAAATGTTTTTGATTCATTCTTGTTGTTTACATGCATTCTAAAATCAAAGAATGTGAATGTAAGAAAGTTCTTCAGAGTCCATCTGACCTAGAGTTTCAGGGTTTATGGGGGTTCTGACCATGATGCATACCTCTAGCAACCTGGGGTTAGTTCACAGTGTTAAGCCCCTTTCTTACTTAAAAGGTCTAATTTTCTTTTTGTCCTGTTCCCAAATCCGATTTTTTTTTTTTCTGAGAAAAAGAAAGCAGATTTTACCTTTCTTTGGTCCTTACTGGAGTGTACTGAAATCTTCTGTGATGACCACTGTGACAACCCTCGAAGTACGAGAAGACTCTGGTTCATCTTGTTTCTGTTACGTATTCCTTACCTCACGACAGCATGGGGTCATGCTCCTAATGCCCCTTCCTTCTCAACATCTCTTAAAATGCTGCACTCTGAGAGGAACTTCATCACTTAGACACTCTAAGTCTGGGGCAAACCAAGATGACATTTAGGCCCTGGCTATCACCCCTACTCAGGTCATTGAGAAAATCTGGGCCCACTCCCCCTTCCACTTTTGGTTTGTTTTTAATCTAGAAAAAGCATAGTGGATATTATACCAAGAATAACATCAAGCACTACAATATACCTCTCTTCCTTTCAGACAAACTTCCCAATTGGAAGGTCAGGAATGGTTGGTGTGGAAGTTTGCGCTGACTCTTCCAAATGCTGCTTATGCTTTTAACATTGACCTTAAAACAACAGAAAATAATTTGCTTCTAAGTATAAAGTCAAAAGCAAAGGTTGGCTGCTTTGCTAAATTAGCTTTAAATTATTCTTCAGGGCAGGCTCATACCACATTGTTCACTCCAAACTCTCTAATATAATGTAAGCCAGGCCAGCACAAAATTAAGTCTTTGCAAAGCAGTATTTTGCAATCAGTACTGCTTCTTTTTTGCCTGCTCTGAGATCCAGAATCTTGATTGTAGTTGTTAATACACAGAGTCCAAGAAATGATGGTATGTCGTGTTAAACACAAGAAAATCATTCATCTGATATCACATTGAAGATTTTTCATCTGTCTTTTTGAGGCGGGGTCTCACTATGTGGTTCAGGCTGGCCTTGAACTCACTTTGTAGCTCAGGCTGGTCTCTAACTCACAAATGTTCTCCTGCCTCAGATTTCAGGTGTGTAACTGCTCAAGATATATTTTATTTGATGTGGTCATTTTATAAATGAGTGAAATATTCATTCTATGACAAGAAAAATATGAATAAGTATATACACCAATATGGGCTGGATATTGTTTCCATAGAATTTTCTCTCCTGAGATTTCTGCTTGATTAGTTCTCTTATCCTGATCTTTGCTCAGATTTCACTTCTTCAGTGATGCTGGGCTTGAACAACTACTTGACAAGACAAACTGCTTCTCTGCCTCCTCCCGGTCCTAGCGCCCCTTTCCTGCTGGCTTCTCTGTCCTTCCCGAGCACTTTCTAACATATGATATCATTCACATTTTTATTATGTTTAGTGCTGACTGCTAACCTTTTTTTCCTTTACTCTCTGAACTTCTTTCCTCATCCAACTAAATTTCTTCAGAGTATCTATTTTTGTCTCCTTTTCTTGTTTTACTGATGTAATACAATGCGTGTTTCTTTATTTAGCATCAATTTTCGTCTCCTTTTCCCAAGCTAGTGATCATTCTTGTGGGCAAGAGTATATTCCCAGTTCTGGGTAGGCAAATGTCCATCAATTGTACAGTTTCTCTTCTGTGTAGCCCATAGTATTTTTACACTTATAGGCTGCTCTGATTGGTGTTTATTTTAGCTCATTCTCAGGCTCTGTACATTTCAAGTACAATTTGTAACTGACCCAGAGGCACTGCTTACCTTGAAAGGCTCTGCAAAATACAGGTAACTGGGTCTGTTTGCTGCTCCACAGCTCCTTCTAAAAGATCCCACTCCATCTTTCGTTTTCATTTGTGTCCCATAATGGTTACACTAGTGTCCTTTATAGTGAGAAAAGTAACTTCCTTGCTAGAAGCTGCAGTGACCCTCCTTCTTAGCTGGCAGGGCGCATTACTTCCTGTGCAGCACAGGACAGACAATCTTTTCTGTGCAAGGAGCCTTACTTCTTAGCTATTTCTCTCTGACATCTGACCAACACTCGACATTTTCAGATAAAATCTTTCCCCGTTTGTCACATGATGACACCTCCCTGTATCCTCAATCATAAGTACCAGTTTATCACGGCCTCTTTATTGGACCACGTAAGGTGGGTAATGACCCTTCATACAAAGACACTGACTGCATCCTGATTTTGTAGACCAGGTTTGAGACAGCAGACAGGAGTTATTGAATAAATAAATGGATATAAGGGTATTTAGGTCTGCTGTCAACTTATAATACTCATTTAATATATATGAGCTGAAGTAAACTGCTCCTTATTTAGATATGGGCCTGTATCTAAGACCAGCTGATATTACCCTCCCTAGTAACTTCTTAACAGATGTTCTCTTGATTAGACAACTAGCATAAGACTGGGACTACTTAGCTGTCAATACTCTTAACATTGATGGCTTATGATTATATTTGATATCATTGTTAAAATGTATCCCCAGGAATTTGATGGTATACCTCATCACATAGCTGCGGAATATCTAATTTAAATACTTTACCCTATATATAAAAATCAAATTCTATAGTCTATGCAGAAAAGTGATCAGTTGTGAAAATATTTGATGCAGAAACATCCTAGCTTATGGAAACATTGAAAGTTTATATCAATTCACTAAAATCTTTAAAAATTAAATAGAGTATTACACAAGTTATATAAGAAAACCTACTTTTCATAATTTATATTTTACAATGCAATGGCAATGAAACATGCCATTTCTATAGGCCTCATCTCCTTTCACTTCAATTCTAGGAATTTAATTCTGTCATTTTTTGCATTTTTGGATAAGAGGCTGAGGTTTAATGGTTACGTAAGTCACCAAAGCCATACAACAAAAGGCAGCAGAACTGTGAGAGAGCCATGCATCCTAACCACTTTGCCCTAGTCTTGCAGAGGACTGTTTAGGTGATTACTTCCTGGTACCATTATTTCTGACATAAGGTACTTTTATAGATGTAATGCAAGAACAGCATGAAATGAAGGAGGAAAGAGCAGTACTATTCTATTTTTCTATTTGAGACAATAAATATACTAGAAGAGAAAGTAGGTAGAAATGTTGAAGATGGTAGGGTAGAATTCTAAACTACATGGGAATAATTCAAAGACTCAACAAGTGGGATCTCATTTTATTGAAAGTTTTGCACATCAAAAGAAATCATCAACAGATCAAAAACAAAACCAAAAAACTAGAAAAAAATTTTAGCCAACTGTCTTTTAGACAAAGACTTCTATCTAGACCATATAAATAATTTTAAAATATCAGGCCACAGAATTCAAAGACCCAAATATAAAAGGGACATTTGAGATGAATACACACTTCTCAGATGATAAATACAAATGGCAAATAAATATATGAAAAAGTATATGAAAAATGTTCTTCTTTGGTCATTCTAGAGATGCAAACTAAAACAACACTAAGATCCCATCTCACCCCACAAAGAATGGCTATCATCAAGAAATCAATCTATAACAAATACTGGTGAGGTTGTGGAGAAAAAAGAACCTTTCTTTACTATTGGTGAAAATGTATACATGTATAACAACTGTGAAAATCAGTATGTAGATTCCTGAAAAAACTAGGACTAGAGGTCCCATTTGACTCAGCTATTCTCCTTCTGGGCATTTTTACAGAAGAACTGAAAACATCATACCACAGCGATATACATGCACCCATGTTCATAGCAGCATAATTTGTCATAGCTAAACCTTGGAAACAACACAAATGCCCATCAACTGAAGAATGGATAAAAAAGATGTGGTATTTTAATACAATGGAGTATTAGTTAGCTATGAAAAATATAAACTCAAGGCTTTCAGAGCAGAGCTGAGGGAGGGCTATTATTAGCACAGTGAATTAAAAAAAATAAAATAAAGGCTTTTATAGGTAAATGGATGCAACCAGGGAACATACTCATAAATGAAATAAATGAAATCCACATGTGTAAACATCATATTGTCTCCCTAGTGTAAGAACCTGAAAGAATAAATCAAGTCCCAAAGATACAATAGATATTGTGAAAGGGAAAGAAACTACTCAAAAGGAAAGAACAACTGGGATGGGGAAAAAGGAGAAAAAAAAGAAGGAAGGTTAAGAAATATATATTATATATGATAGATAATTGTACTACTAATTTCTATTGGTTTATTGAAAGAAACTGTTAATGCTTAATTGTTTGATCAGTTTTTCATGCCTATATCTGGCAATCTGAACAACTACTTTAAAGTAGTTGTTCAGTATGTAATACCACAACAATTATTAATTTCCTAAAAAGTTGCAGATCTTCAATAAAAAAAATCGGAAAATAGATGTTTTTCTCATAATTTCAGATTAGCATTCATGCTCCCCTCTGGACATTGAGGTTGGATGGAACAAGGCAGAAGCACCTTGTAGAATTCTCTTTATTAACTTCTCCAGTCTTGAGCATCTACCACTTTGTATACTCAAGTCAAGGTTATAGAATGTTTTCCTGTAGTCCAAAGCCTTGCAGGAAATCCCCATAAAGACTCTGTTTTCATGAGGCTAATTCATTTTTATCGTAGTTCCCCTGAGGTTCTAACCTGAGAGCTTACCCTAAAGATGAGATTTCCAAGGTAATTATACCTGACAGATAGCCAAATACATGAGACAGACACTGAAAAATTACAACAACTTGAAGCCCAGAACTAACACTCCATCAATTTTTACTGTGATTAATTTAGTTTGACACTTTTCAAAACACATATCTAAGCTATTGAAGTGATTTGTGCTTCATTTCACTTGGAAAATGCTTATTTTTCTTTTAGAAAGTTTCTAAGCTTTGACTTGATTGACAGCCATTTGATTTTTATATGAGAAGAAGAGACAATGAGATAAATTATAGTTTTATGTCTTTCTGCTTTGAGGCACAAACACTGGTAACTGAAATATGTTCTGATGTAATAGCAATTTTTGGACAAATGGTCAAATTTCAGTCCAGTGAATTTTTTATTTGTGGCAGCCAACAAGAACATGGTGTTTTAGAAGTTATCAAAGACCAAAGAAAATTGATTGCTGTTAATCAATTCTTGGTCTGAATGAGTTTGGACGGCTCTGCCTCTGTGCAAACAGCTTTTGGGAAAGCGGTCATTAAATGGTTAAACAGTAAAGCGGGAGGCACCTGATCTTGGACAATGTTAGGGAGCAGGAGGTGTTAGAGTCTGAACCAGAGGGTTCCCCATTTCAAGGCTTATGTGTGATAAGGGACACTTATTCTTATCCATGTCACATCAAGCCTAGAAGCTGTTCTGTTCTTATCTTGCCAAAAGTTAAAGGGAGATGTAATATTCCTCCAGCTGCTACATTAAGACTTAGGAAAATACTGTGTACAGCTATAAACACAGAGGGGTCATCCCCATGCAGCTGGAAACTGCAGTAACTATTTTACTCTGTTATCATCCATTGTAGGTCAATGCTTAGCACAAAATAAAGGAGAAGAGTGTGCTTTTCTCCAGGCAGACTTTCGCTTATGCAAACAATTTCAGAAAAATGATGGCCAACTTATTCTCAGAAATAAAATTGGCAGTCTGTACCCAAAGAGTGGACTTGGAATAGATGCAAAAGAAGAGTTAAGCAGTTTCTCTTGTTACTATCAGAAGCTCTGATAACAAAGAGTTGATCCTGAAGCTGACCTGCATGGCTTGCTGGAAGGCTGATCCACAGAGAAGGGAAGTGAAGGATTGCTCATTACAGACCTGGGCATTTAGGGTCTTCCTCTCTCCCAGTGAAGCCAGGGCATGGGTTAATCAATAAATGCCAAAGCACTACAGTTCAGTTTAGAAGCTGGAGTGGTTGATACATTGTGTCAACTTGGCTGGATTGCCTGGCAGTTTTAGAAGCCTTTTGCATTACAAGGTATGACCAAAAAGTAGAGTGTGTTTAAATGTTTAAAATTATTGCAGTCAAAGTCCCATTGGCATTCATCTCTCTCCCTGATTCCCATGCACTTAGCTCATAATTTGTATCACTTTTGGACGCAGTTCTGGACGTCTCCTTTTGTGTCTTTAGCTGTACTCTCAAGGCTGCCTTGTACTGATTGATCCGAAACATTTACCTCGCATGGTCACTTTGACCTTGGGAAAGAGCCAGCCGGTGCACACAGCCAGTTCCAATGCAGAGGCTAAGTGAGGACACATCACACTTTCATGAGCTGGCCTTCCCACGGGATGGCACTTAGCAGCAGCCTTCATGGGGCTTTCATCATAACTCATGGAGACAGGCAAGAGGACTCTCAGAACGGCTTCACAAAGTGGCAAGAATGATAAGTCAACTTGTTTGATGTGAGGGAGAGTATTTTTAGAGGGATTAGTAGTAATGCCCTTTACTGTAATGAAAAATTTAAACATCGACCATATTTCTAGCTCACCCTTTTATATTTGCCTCTTAGGAAAACACTATATATATATCAGTAGCTCTTAACACACAGGACTTGGTCTATTCATTCTTGTTGGAGCTCTGAGTGTCTTCATAGGATTTAAACTCAGATGGTGAGTTCCAAGTTTTCTGTGACAATACAGAAAGAGGTTTAAGTTGTCTTATTAGCAATATTTAGAAAAGTTAAAGCAACTCAAATAATAGTAAATGTTATTAAAGATACACATTTGAATTGCATAGACCTTGACATGATGCTCAAGGAGAACACAGTAAATAATTTGCCTAAATTTTTGCAGAATAGTGTGAGAATGAAGACTCTATCACTGTGTGTTATAGGTTACACAAAAGGCTATTGTGTTTTGAGATGTAGAACTTGTTAAAGTGGGAGGAGGCAGCTGCTCTGCAGAATGCAAACTAAGCCACCAATTGTTTAAGGATGGCTGCTGGACCACCTGCCTCTTACTAGATAATAAAACACAAGGCCTCTCTTGCTGTAACTCAGGGCAGTGCTCAATTGGTGCCAACAGTGGAATGCATTGCCCGCTTGATGTGAGGATGGATTTTACAAATAGCACACAATCACATAGATATTTTTAAAGTATTTGGAAAGAGAAAGACGTTGTATGTTGTAGCATGCTGTTTTCAAGATCATTGGCACAGCACATGATCAGATACATGAACAGTACAAGATAAAACAAATAGAAATAGTAGTGCACTATTTGCATATTGAAATATCAAAGTATAAGACATGTGGAGCTTGTCCTGAGGCAAAAGAAGTCTCTTATGGAAAGACATCACTAACTGCATTTCGACAATTCAATTAAAAGGGAATTCCTCCAATCACAACTCAGCAATTTTTCTCTAGCAGATAGAGTTTTATTTACTAGAACCATCAGAATTCAAATACTAAGCTGCAGTCATAACTGACGTGGCACTTTATAAATAGCGTAAATCAATTGAAAAATGAATTACTCATGGTTTGTGACAAAAATAAAATAACAATGATAAACTCATCACAAAACTGTCTAGAAGTGGGAAACAAATGACAAGGGCAAAATATTGGAATCAGATTATGCAGAAGGCAGAGCTAGAACTTTGGAAGCAGAAAATGTGCATGTTACATGAAATAATAACTCCACAGATACTTTGAACTTAGATATGTGAATATTTCGACCACTTGAAATAGATACATTTTAGAGGCATCCACATTTAATACCTAAATGATTTAAAAGACATCATGAAGATATCGCACTACAGTTTACTGGATGAGTATTTGAAAATATCATTTGGTTCTAAGATGGTTTAAAGCTTTCTTTCATTTTTATTTAAAATGTTTAAAATAGCATTTTACTAATATTTGAAATTCTAAAAGATAAAGAATGAGAGTCCTAGGTAAATATTATGAAAAGTCCTTCTTAGTTTGAATTATAATGTGCGTGGACATGATACAACCATGTGTGGACACTTACAGTTTTAGGAGGAAAATACTAAGATCTGGAAGAATGGGCCAGCTCATAAATTTAGAATAAATGGATTTCGTGGTCTAGCAAAATATAGAAGGTCGCTAGCAAATGGCTACACAGTACACAGCTGCTGCAGGTACTCCGCTTGGGTCAGTAGTTGTGCTGAATTAACTCTGATGTTCTGCGCCTTCATAATTCTCTACTTGGCTTTTTGAGATTTTGATTTTTCTGAGTAATTCCTTGCCAAAGTCTCACAAAGTGTCCCCTGACAGTACATATGTTTTGTCATGCCATTTAACATTCCCCAGGGATGTTAGGTTAGATATAGTTTTCTCACAGTGGGTAATCACCGATGTTTCAGTTGTCTGCTCAGTCTTGTAGATTTACTCTTGCATCCTTTCCAGAATCCTGTACAGTGTCACATATATATTGGTCCTTGATAAATAGATGTGGAAATACTACAGGAGTCTCATTCACAAACATTAGGCTCATAGGGTAGATTCAAGAGTCCCTATTTTTCTGGACTTAGTTCTTTTCCCCTTTTGGAGTTTTTCCCCTTTACATGTATCAGCGTATGTACGTAAACTATCTGGAGACTCCATGTTGTTATGCCTCTTCCCACCTCACCCAAGTGCTGCCAGTTACTGACAGAACTTACAGTTACTTCATGGGTAAAGAAGGGCAATTAGGAGGGGGAAGGCTTGGACTGCTAGCAGCTTCCAGGACTTTTTTCCTTCCTCCAATATTGTGTGTGCCCCGCATTCCTACCTTTAGGACTCTGTAGCAGCTCCTGAAAAGTAGTCACTAGGGCAAGTGGACTCCTCCATGCCTGGAAAAAAAAGGGCTCACTGCACAAGACATGCTCATGCATTCAAAGGTAGAGCTCTGAAAGCATTTTCCGAAGAGACTTGTATCATTTCATGATCAACAGCAGAAGCATTGCACCTATCGTGTTTTAGTGACACTAGAGAAAAACAAAGGCTTGTGACTCATCTCTGAAAATCACCAATATTTCAAAAAGCGTTTTCAAGTTAGTGGGTTTTTAGAGTGTGTGCGTGTGTGTGAGTGTGTGTGTGTGTGTGTGTGTTTGCATGTGTGCAGGGTCTCACTGCGCAGCTCAGACTCAGAGTGATCCTCCTGTTTTCAGCCTCCCTAGTGCTGGGAACACAGGCATACACCACTGCACACCGACTCCACCTCCAGCTCAGCGTGCCTGGGGGTGGGATTGGCCACTGCCTGTGGTTCCGGGGATTGAATAAATTAATGTGTTAAAAAACGATGCTGCTTTAAAAAGTATTGTTTCTCTAATTTCTCTCTTAGTGTGTTTGTTATCTGCACAGAGGAACGCTAATGCTTTCTGAGTACTGCCTTTGTATCCTGCCACACTACTGAATTTGTGTATTAATTCTAGTAGCTTCTTGATGGAGTTTTTTGGGTCTTCCAAGTAGAGTATCATGTTATTTGCAAATAATGATAGTTTAACTTCTTCTTTACCTATTCTTATTCCTTTTATTTATGTGTCTTGTCTAATGACTATAGCTAATGATTCCAGAACTATATTGAATAGCAGTGGTGATAGAGGACATCCTTGTCTTGTACCAGATCTAAGAGTAAAAGACTTCAATTTTTCCCCATTTAGAATTATGTTAGCCATTGGATCGTCATAGATGGCTTTTATCAGATTGAGATAGAGGTCATCTATTCCAAATTTCTGGAGGACTTTGAACATGAGTGAGTGTTGGACTTTGTCAAGTCTTTTCTGCATCAACTGAGATGATCATGTGGTTTTTGGATTTGGCTCTATTGATAGAGTGTATCACATTTATAGATTTGCATATATTGAACCATACTTGCATTACTGGGATGAATCCTGCCTGGTCATGGTGTATAATTTTCTTAATGATTTGCTGTATTTTATTTGCTAGCATTTTATTGAGGATTTTTGTTCATGAGAGAGACTGGCCTGTATTTTTCTTTTTTATTTACATCTTTTTCTGGTTTTTGTATCAGTATAATACTTGCTTCTAGGAATGATTTTTGGAGGATTGTTGGAAATCAGTGTGGAGACCTCTTAAAAAGCTAGGACTGGAAATTCCATTCAATCCAGCTTTCCTCTTACTGGGAATTTTCCCAGAAGAACTGGGTGATGTTTGAAGAACTGGGTCATGGTGATGTTTGTGCATCTGTGTTTATAGCAGCACAATTTGTGATAGCCAAAACTTGGAAACATCCAAAATACTCGTCACCTGAAGAATGGTTGAAAAAGATGTGGTGTTTTTATACAATGGGATAATATTCAGCTATAAAGAATGATAAATTCAAAGCTTTCACATATAAGTGGATGTATCTTGAACACATACTCATAAGTGAAATAAATCAGACCTACATCTGTAAATATCACATAGTCTCCCCGGTGTAAGAACTCAAAAGAAGAAATAAAAATGGAAAGGCACAACACAGCTAAATGGAAATCAAGAACTTAAGGATTAAACAATGAAGAGACAGCAAACAGAAAAGTTAGGAAACATGACAGGGGCAAAACCATGCCGTTATGTACACAGGATGAATTAGATAATGGTCCTAAGAATCTCCAACAAGTTTTTAATACTGAAAATAGCAATGTGTAAGACTAAAACCATGCTTGGAATGCCTGTCATTCTGGTCTTTTAGATGTGTGCTGCTTCTAATATCATAGCAATTATTGCTATACTGTCTCTCAAGTAAATGTTTTTTTAAGCAAAAAAGGGGGTAATAAAAGAGAATAAGGGATAAGGAAAAACTTCCACAGGATTCACACACACACACACACACACACACACAGAGAGAGAGAGAGAGAGAGAGAGAGAGAGAGAGAGAGAGAGAGAGAGAGAGAGAGATCTTTGCATCTTCCCAATTATGCAAATAAAGCTCTGCACTTGCTCTGTCAGCACATTCTCCAATGTGGCCCCTAAACTCCACCATCAGGACTGGTGCTTTGATTTTCACTACTGGCTGATGACCCAGAGTAGGTTCTTTCTCTAGTAATTTCCTTCTTTCAGAAGGAAACAGATTCTCCTAACATTATGTCTAACATGACACTTCCCCTCACCCTCTGGGGGTTGGTTCTTCTTTAGTAGTTTGTCAATGGAGTCCGAGATTTGGTAGGTTTTTTCTTGGGAGCCACTCTGAGGAGCTGTCCCAGCTCCAGGGTACCTGTAGGAATTACTTCTCAGTTTAAATTCTTTCTGTGCTGTGTAATATTGCCTTTGCTCTTGAGATTTTTGTCTCCCATCAATTTCTTCTACAGTTTTTCATCCCACCGGGAACCCAACTTAAAACAGAAAAAAATTATTACTGAGCTCAACTGAGGGCTACATTAAATAATCTCCCCAAACACCTAAGCTTTCCCCTTCATACTTATGGTAAGTATACAAGTATTTGCTTTTATTTGGTTCAAGCAGTCTGCATATGTGGTTTCAAAATTCAATAGTACTGTAATGTGTACAATGAAAATACCAGTGCCTTGTGCCTTTACTGTCAAAAGGCGTTGATCTCAGTTTCATAATTTTTAAATGACAGTGGTTATTCACTAACATCAGGATTAAGATTTTAGTTTCTTTTTGCATGTCACTCCATATTCCCTGCTATCATTCTCCCACTAGCCAATTTGAAAAATAAGTAGTTATTCTTTAGGTATCATTAGTATACAGCATTCTCAGAATAACCTTTATTAGTGAAAACCATAGAATGTGGGCTTTTTTTTGCCTTTGAATTTGAATTCAATTCAAATTGCTTTCCTTGAAGTTAATCCTTCCATTTTATGCCTAAACTTTGGTTTGTTCAACCTGCTGGTACCATTTGCTATTTCACCCCTAAACTTTATGTAAAATGCCTCTCTATACAGTGAAGCATTTTTCCGCCCTTGGGACTATCTGACATCTGTTGTGAAGCCCCTGGTTTGTCATTTCCTAGGTAAGTGGTCTGCTCTGTAGGCCTGAGTATAGCTGTCACCTTGAGACCTCACTTTCATCACCACCCTAAGGATTTGCTGTTCTCCAGGGTTGACTTCTGTATATTTTTTATTGCTTCCTTTCTTTTCATTACAGCTTATTTCTTTTGTTTCACTGAAGCACATCTCAGTACTTTCTTAAAAATAGATGCATCATTGTGATCAATGGTTGGGGCTGTAAATTCCTGAATTCATTATTCTGCTATCCTGCTTCCTTGACAGTTTTGTTAGATATAAATCATGACTTTAATTTGAATTGAATTCTCTATGATTGCATGGCAATTCATAATGCCTTCTTGTGTGTTTGTTTGTATTGGGTGGAATCCAGACAGGCCCCTCACTTCTGGGCCCCAGTGATCTTCCCTCCTTCTGGGACTGTAGCTATGTTTCAATTGCCCAGCTAAATGCCTTGCTACTTGGTTGTGACCTTCTTCATGTGTTTGCCTGTTCTTTTCCTCCTATATACTCTCTTCTGATACTTTTCTTTTATTCTTGATATTTTAAAATTTAATAATGAGCTATCTTATTGTGAGTCAATGTTTGTCTCATTGGGCAGTGAACTACGTTAGTTCTTCCAAACTGAGAAGCCACCTAAACTCAATTCTGAGAAAAGTTTTTATGATTTA
>PVKN010030253.1:0-12779 GCA_004027915.1 Capromys pilorides
TGGGCTCCCTCAGGCAGATTTTACCAGGGCTGGTTACCCATTCTGCCACCTCTTTTAGCCTGCTGTCATGGAAACCAAACCTTCCAGTGAAGCATTGGGTGGGGGCGACTTCCTTGCGTGGAAGGGCGGAGTGCACGTTCGAGGAGATGGAGCAGGGTTTTGTTTCTCAAAGCCCGGGTGCGGAGGGGCGGGGTGCCCAGCGTCTGGGTTCTATTCCAGGCACAAGAGCGTGAGCAGCTGCGGTCGGTCTCCTAATTGGTACCTGCGCCTATAAAGCTAAGCCAGAAATGCGCGACCTCTAAGGGAGAGGAACCGAGGCAGCAGGCAGCCCAACCCCACCGTTTGGGCCAAGGGGGAGGCAGCTGCCCATGTCTCAGGCTATTTCCGTCTAAGTCCAGAGGCTGCTCCGAGGACTGTGGTCCCTGCCTACCTCGGGCCTGCTCATTGTGTGTAGGTTTCTTTGTGTGGCTCACAGTGGGCCCAGACAGGCAGAACTGAGAGAGAAGGCATCCGGTGCCTGATTTGGGGCTTCTGACCTCTGCTTCGAAGGTTCAGGTTCCTAGCCCAGTCTAAGCTCCTCTACTTTAACCGTGTGCCGGTGGCCACCAAAAGAGCCAGCGGTGTGAATGGGAAAATGGGAGTCAGAGACTTACATCAGAAAAAGGGGCAGAAATACTGCTGGAAAACTGCAGGACATTTCGGGCATTGGGAAATGGAGTCTACAGTGTGAGAATACAAGAACTCCAAGCCAAGCAGCCTCAATGTGGAAGAGATACAAAGCTGAACTGGATATCCTTTCTTTTTTAAAGAAAAATGTAGTACAGGGTCTCACTACGCAGATTAGACTCTAATGCTCATTTTTTTGGGGGGAACCAGGTTCAAACTCACGACCTTGCACTTGCCAGGCAGGTACTTGTGCCACGGAGCTATCTGCCTGGCCCCCTAGTGCTCATTTTTTAGCCTCCCAAGTGCTGGCATCACAGGTGCGCACACCACCAAGCCAAATTTCAATCCCTACCTCAGCTCCACGCCCCCCCCCCCAGGGGGTGGAGCCCAGATCCCTGCATTCCGTGTTTGTCTTAAGCAGGCGCTTTAATCTGCTGAGCTATCTGGTTGGCCCTTGGACGTCCTTTTTTTTATGGAAGGTGAACAGCCTCAAGATGAGCTCTGGCCAGGCAGAAGCCACCACTTATTAATCTAGCCCTATGCTCAGTGTCTGACACCTTTAGCTCTGTGACAGCTTTGTCAGGCCAACCAGAGCTGTGATGCACAAGAGTAGTGGATTCTTCACTAGAGTGCAAAGAAATTAGCACAAAGCTTTACAAAGCAGGCTGGGAAGAGGTGCTGTCCAATGTTTTATTAACAGTTGGAAGCCTATCAAACTGGAAGTGATGATATCCCAGAGCCCAAGAGGTGATAGTTTTGAATTTTGTCCCCAAACCTCATCTTTTTTTATTAAATGCATCTTAGCAAAAGTACATTAAAAAAGAAAGGGTCAAAGCCCTAGATGTCAGCGAACAAGAGGAAGGGGTGACCCAGGACAGCAACAGGCCTCCTGCACCAGTCTTCCTGGGAACAGCTCAGAGGAGCTGCCTGCGCCCCTGCAGAAACAAGCTCTAGTGACCAGAACCTTTGTTCCTGGTGTCAAGGCTCCTTCTAGTCTCCAGCAAGTCCCAAGCCCCCTCTTGTTCTAACAAGTGTACTGCTGGGCCTATTAACAATGTCATTCTTAACTGGTGTGGGAAGCTCAAAGGGATATAGGAGGGTAAACATGTCACCCTAAGCCAGAGAACTCAAGCTGAGTTTGGGGGTCACCAAACAGTTCAGTCTGTGGAGCACCTCTGGGCTAACTGCTCAGGATATCCAGTTAGCATCTGTGCATTTGATTTGGTAGTTTATTAAATTCATAAAATCTCTGGCCTCAGAGTTCCTGCTACTCTTATGCGTGGCCCAGCCTCAGCAGGAGAGATTCCTGCTGTCTTGGACTGAAGCTGGAGGAGGAGCTGTCTTGGTCTCAGAGTTCAGAGGTTTGACATTTGAGGCCAAGATCCAAGGGCACGCCTACCAATGAAGCCTATGAAGACAAACCCCAGGAACTCTGAATCTCAACACCAAATCCTCTTTGATTATGGAGGGGGAGGGAAAAGGAAGTCATTTTTCTTTAAAAAAATTTTTTTTGTACAAAAATAGATCCATTTGCAAAACAATTTCTAAGCCAGGAGATTCCACCTCCCATTTCCATGGAGATAGGGGTGAGGTGTAGGATGGTCACACTATAGCCCATACTCCAGATGAGATGCACCAAAGCTCTGGGGAAGGCATACCAAGGGACCTTGGCGTAGTAGCCTCGGGCTGGTACAGGGAGGCAAGGGCACAAAGCATGGCAGCAAGCTGGAGTCGTGGCCCATGCTGTCACTTTGCCTTAGCCACTTGCCCACAGGCTCAGGACTTTGCCACCAGGGCACAACTAGAGCAATCCAAATCCTTTTAGTTTTGGGTGTCCTTTCCCAGGAAGGTGGGTAAGGTGCGATTTGCTCTTTGCTTCCTCAGAAGCAGCTCCCAATGCCTCAGCATTAGTAATAAATAACAACAGCCAATAGAAAGAGCAGCGGTGGCAGTAACGAAGAAGGCTCTAGCCCAAAGGCTTGTAAGCTCCATGCTGTTCCCAGGGCCAGAGAAAGCACAAAGCCAGCAAGATTGACCTAGGGAAGGCCCACTAGAAAGTTGGGCTGAGAAAGCAGGATGAACCTTGAGTAAAGGCCCTTGGAGTAACAGAGGAGACAGCATTAAGGCAGCAAACATGGACCCTGCTTTGGTAGCACAACAGTCAGGGCTGGCTAGGTGGGGCTCAGGCCTCCCCAGTGCTGCCCTTTTGGTCTCCAGGCAGCTGAAGATGTGTGTGATATTCAGAAAGCAGCAGGCCAGACAGAAAGATGGGGTCAAGGTGATAGAAGTGGCAGCTCCAGACAAATAGAACATCTCCCTGACCCTTTAGGCATACACTGCAGGGCAGGACAGTCTGGGCTCCATTTTGGAGCTACAATGGCCATAGGACACAGGTTAACTTGCACGGCCAACCAACTCCTTGGCTTCCTCAAGGATTGTGGGGACTCCGTCACTGTTCTTGGACATCTTGGCAGGGACAGCAGTTATGACATCATCCTTGATCAGGTCTGAAGGTAGCATAGAAGCGAGACACCCAACTTTCCTATTGCCTGAAAGAGAAAACACAAGATGTTGTCCATGGAAGATTTAATTTGTAATCTCTTTCAAATTCTACGGCAGATGTTCAGCCCAGAAGCCATGCAAACATGGCTGCCTTTTTAGCTTCACAAAAGCCCTTATTTTATTTATGTATTTATCTATTTATGTATTTATTTATAAAGGCCCTTATTTTAAAGAAGAGGTATGTAGGAAATATGTTTGGGTGGTAAAGAAAATAAAAAGTGGTATAACAGGAAAGCAAACCTTGCCCTTGCTTCTTTGGTCACAATAATACAAAGGTTTGAATATGGTTAGATAGATATCTGAATTATGTGTTGGCTATGTCACATTTAGAGAGAGATGACATATTCAAAAATCCCTTTTCGCATCATGGGGCTGGTATAATTAAAAAGGCAAAAGCTTATTGTTATAGTTCCTGTATAGATGCCCCCCCCCCCCAAGACTCATGTAGTCATGGGGCAGGCTTCTAGAGTTTTTGATTAATTCATGGTCCAATGCTGGGATTATGGGTATCAGTGCTACACCCACGCTGGGGCAGGTAGTTTGTATACAACATAAGGGAGGGAAAGAGGGCTGCTATCTGCTGCCCCTCCCTGTTTGCTCTTGTTGTTGTTTTTTTAAAAAACATTATTTATGTTACGGCTGGCTTGGTCTGCCTTGGGGGTGGGGCTGGCTAGCGCAGCATGTGGTGCCAGGGATCAAACCGCAGTCCCTGCAGTTGCCCAAGCTTGCCTAAGCAGGCGTTTTACACTGCTGAGCTATCTGACCAGCCCCAAAACGTAATTTTATTTATTTTTATTATGGCCAGCTCAGCCTGCCATGGCGGTGGGGCTGGTGCATCATGTGGTACTGGGGATCGAACCACGGTCCCTGTGGTCGCCTAAGCTTGCCTAAGCAGGCGCCTTAGACTGCTGAGCCATCTCACTGGCCCTCATGTTGTTTTTTGCTGTTTTCCACCACCATGAACTATAGCCCTTGGTCATGTGCCACTTTGCCTTACAGCCAGCGAAGCATGAACTGAAACTTCCACAAACTTAAGAGCTATATAAACCTTTTCTTCCTTAGTTTTGAGTGCTAGGTATTTTGTCTCAGTAATCAGAGAAAAGTAATCAAGATAGAATTTGCTGCTGGGAGTGGGGTTGTTGTGACTATATCTCACCAGGTGGCTCAAGAGCCTTTGGGAATAGCTTAAGTTTAGAAAGGTCGTCCATCTGGTGCTGGCTTTAAGCACATGCAGAATGCAAGAGTTCTGAGATTAAGAAAGCTTCCACCTAGATTTCAGAAGGCCTGGGTAGCCAAGCAGTGTGTTCCTGAGAGGGCAGTGGGTTAAGCTAGGAGTGTCAAGTCAAAGGGGCAGTGGAGACCCCAGAAGTTTGGAAAAGCCAGGACCATGGACTGTCTGAGGAAAACTGTTAAGGAGGGAGCAGGGCAGGCCCAAGAGAGAAGCTATGTGTGCTACAACCACCAGAAGTACCATAAAGACAGAGCCATATAGAGTTCACAAATTGCCACAGATTGCTTCGGATGTTGAATGTGGAACTACGAGACTTAATATTTGCTCTGCTGGATTTTGGACTTGCTTTAGTCCTAATCCTTTGCATCACCATTTGCAACTTTTGGAATAAAAACGTTAATTTTGTTCCACTGAATGTTAGAAGTTTTATACAGGGACTTACAGCTAAGAGTTTGCCTTATACCTTGTGGAGACTTGGGACTTGGACTCTTTTAGCAATGCCAAAACTGTTAAGACTTTAGCAAAAAATTTAATTTTTTAAAAAAATGTATTTAGTACAGGGTCTCACTATGCAGCTCAGACTCATAGTGATCCTCCTGTTTTCAGCCTCCCCCAGCTCTGGTATTGCAGGTGTGTACCACCACACCCAGTCACAGTGGCCAGCTCTGCACACCCAGGGGAAGGGCCAGCATGGCATAGGGTGCTGGAGAATGAACCTCAGTCCCTATGCTTGCCTAAGCTGTCGCTTAGTCTGCTGAGAGGACTTTGGCATGTCTTAGACATGGAATAAAATGTCTTTTCCATAAAAGGATGTGGGTCTTTGGGGGGTCTGGGGTGGAATGTTATGGTCTGTGCCTGGATATTCCCCTAAAACCTCATGCAGTCATGGGGAAGACTTCTAGAGTTTTGGATTGATTCAGGGTCCAACACTTAGATCTTTTCTTCCTTAGTTTTGGGAATCAGGTAATTTTTCCAGCAATGAGAAAAAGTAACCAAGGTACTTGGTATATAGTATAATTTTTTTTTTTTTTAATGGTCAGTTGTGGTGGTGCATGCCTGTAATCCCAGCACTTAGGTTTTATTTATATATATATTTGTTTGTTTATGTTATGGCCGGCTCAGCCTCCCATGGGGGTGGGGCTAGCACAGCATGTGGTGCTGGGGATTGAACCACGGTTCCTGTAGTTGCTTAAGCTTCCCTAAGCAGGCACTTTAGACCGCTGAGCTATCTCACCGGCCCCTGTAATTTTTGTTTTCTTGGTAGTCCTCATAAAGCTCCTACACCAGTGGTGGTAAACCTATGGGATGGATGCTGCAGTGGGCTGTTTGTACCACTGAAGCTCTAAAAGTTCACCATCACTGTCATAGGCCAAAACACATTTCAGTCTGCCCCAAGGGGGCTAGTTCTAGTACAATCTTGTAACTATACTTTGGAAGGTTGCTGAAGAGTATTGCAAAGAGAAACAGCAGGCACTAACTGGCGTCACATGCACACTGACTCCCATGTGATCCTCCAACAACTAACACCCACATGCTCAGCTCTTTCCCCGTTCTTCAAGAACCTTCAAAGATATGCATGACAAGTGTGTACATGTGCATCAGAGAAGGCAGAGTTGGGATCAAGGATGACCAAGATGGGAACCATATAAAAAACCTAGCTAGTGAAATGTGCAGTTCCAGATGTTATCCTGCATTGAAAGGGAACTGTCAATCAACCCATATGTTTCTGTTCAACTGGGGGAATGTTTGTCCCCCATACTTTCATATTCATTCATGGAATCCAGACTTATAGCCTCAATTTCCTCCACAGGAAGGTAACCATGCCTCTTTCATAATTATCTGCCTCTTCTCATGCCATTTGAGCAACAGCACAGTGACTGGACATATACAAAAGCTACTGGATGAAAAAAGCCAGATACAGAAGGTAAAGTATGTCATAACTCCCTTTCAATGAAGTGTCCAATCCAACAACTCCAGAGAAAAATGGTTAGCATTGGTTGCCAGGAACTGAAGGGGAGAATCAGAAGTTACTACAACCTTAAAAGGGATGGTTGAGTAGCTATTATTATTTTTTTTAATTTAATTTAAAATTTTTTTTATTGTCTTTTTTTGGGACAGGGTCTCGCTATGCAGTTCAGGCTGACCTTGAGCCCAGGCTGGTCTTGAACTCACACCAATCCACCTGTATCAGCCTCTCAAGTGCTGGGATTACAGTCATGTCCCACCATAGTCCACCTAACATGGTGTTTTAAATTAAAAAAACAAAATGTAACAGGGGCAGATGAAAGGTGTTATGCTCTTTTAAATGAGGACTATAAGACTGGGACAGCTGTGAACACAAGTCCAGAGAAACCAATGAACAAGGTCTCTCCGTTGGATCAGCAAAAAGCTTTAGGTAAGAAGAAGCCAAACATCCAACAAGCCCAAGTGTTCACCAGAGCTGGTCAGTTTCACTGAAGTCCTGCCCCAGAGCCACTGTTTTCATACCCAGTGGCCACCCACAGGTCAGACAGGAAGCACACGCATGCCCACAGGTTACCAACTGATAGGTCTCCTCATCTTCCTCTTTCTCATCCTCCCAGGGGCACAAAGTGTAAAGATAAGAAACTAGCATCTTAAAGAAGCAAAGAACAATAAACAAAGCTTAGAGTGGGTTGTAATCTGCTACTTGGGGATTTCAGAAAACTAGGATTTAAAAAGGCCGTAATAGCTTATCCTGACTGATGTCTCCGCCTTTACTTGAGACACTGGTATAATAGCTTATCTTGATTGATGTCTCCGCTCTTACTTGAGAGGCTGGTGATTATCTCTTCTCCTCCCTATAATACTTCTATTGTATGACCTAAATAAAAGGAACATGCTTCTGAGGTTCTGGGCTCACTTTGAGAGAGACAGATCTCAGTGAATCCTCTGAGCTACCTTCATTGGGTCTTCTCGTTTCTTTTGGCATGGACACACAACCTACAACAAGCGGCGCCCAAGCGGGGCACAGAGGACAACCAGGGGTAAGAGAGGCCTGATCGAGTGGGAAAAGTACGCCCAGGGTAGGCGACACCACCGGCAATAGTTCAGAGTAATGGGAAACTCCGCTTCAATAGAAAAAGAGTATGTCCATCTTATAGAGACATTACTCAAAGGAGCGGGGGTAAAGGCTGCCCTAAACTTAAAAGTTTGGAAACAGGTTATGAAAGCTCTATGCAGAGCACATCAGCAAGGAGAACCTATTCCTTTAAGCTTGTGGTCTTTGTGTAACCTTATTTCTGTGGCTTTGGAGGCCCTGCAGTCTGACTCTGAGGAATCAAGTCTGCAACCAATTCCTCAGACTCAGGGAGGCAGTCTTACAAGGGATTTAATTGATGAGGACACTACAGAACATGAAAGCATGCCCTTGTTGGGTAAAGAATCTAAATTAAAGAATCAGCAATTAAAACAAACATTTCTGGCTCTTCAGCCTCTGTCCTCTGATTCAGAGGACTTTTCGGATGTTCAGGGGAATGGGTTGGAGAAAGAGGCAGATAACTGGGCGTTATCTAGTGATGTAGAACATTTGACACAATTGATATCTAAATTGGTGAAGCAATTGGATGTTTCAAGTCCACCTTCAATGCTTGCTAAAACTCAACCTTCGCCTCGTCCCCCAACTAATCCCTCTGCTCCTCCATATGAGCATAAGCAACTTATCTTGGCTGTTGGACCTAGGGGCGCAGTGACTCAAACTGTATTACAAGGAAGAAATCAGGGTGACCCAGAGGCTTACAAAACTCCACTGGAGTTTGCCCTGTTGTGGTTCAACAGCACCCTCCAAATGGGCAACACCCAAATGGTTATGTATAGTGGGATTATTGACCTTTGGCTTTTCAGACAACCAAAGAATTGAAGCAAGCTGTTATGTCATATGGAATGCAATCTAATTATGTTGTTGGCCTCTTACGAGGATTGGTAGATGAACATTGCATGTTCCTCATGATTGGGAAGTATTGTGCAGTACTGTTTTGGAACCAGGACAATATCTTCAATTCCATACCTGGTGGAAAGATGAGGCAGAAACCCAGGACAGGATAAACAGAGGTCAAAATCCGCCTGTTGCTATAACAGTGGACCAGCTTACTGGTTCAGGCACATGGTTTGGTATAACAGCTCAACTTCAGTATGATGATATGGCCGTTGTTCAGACGTGTTTATGTTGTCCCAGAGCATGGGAGAAGGTCAAAAAACCGGGAGAAGCTCAAAAGTCTTTTACTAAAGTAATAAAGTCTCAAAATGAGACCTTTGTTGATTTTATCTCTTGACTCAAGGAGGCAATTGATAAAACAGTCACACAACTTGATCTTCGGGATATGTTGTTACAAACTTTGTCTTTTGAAAATGCTAACTCAGAATGTCAAAAGGTTATATGCCCATTAAAGGCTCAAGATGCTTCATTGGAGGAATATATTAAGGTTTGCACAGATATTGGTTCTGAGCCTTATAAAGCTAATTTATTGGCCACCGCTTTACAAACTTCATATAAACAAAACCTTACGAAATGCTTTAATTGTAGCAAAGTGGGCATATGAAAAAGGATTGTAAAAAGAAAAAGAAAAGAGGTAAAGATAAAACTAAGCCACCAGGGCTGTGTCCAAAATGTAAAAGGGGAAAACATTGGGCAAATAAATGTTGCTCCAAATTTAATAAAAATGGACAGCATTTACAACAGCAGGGAAACTGGACAATGGGCCTTTTTCCTCAGGGGCCAGAGATAAACAATACAGGGTATCAGCAGTTTCCTAGGAACAACCCCATAATTAACCAAAACTAAGGGTCTCAGATCTTTTATATGCCACACCAGGAAGCACAGCCTTAGACATTGCAGCTATAGAAAATCAGTTTTTACAACCCACTTATGGAGTATATAAAATTCGTACTAATATTTTTGGACCCATACCCAAAAATATGGTTGGTTTGCTTATTGGGAAAAGTAGCCAAGGTGTCTTTGTACAATTAGGAGTCATAGATAGTGATTATGAAGGAGAAATTCTTGTGCTAATGTCTACCTCTGTACCCTTTCAGATAGTAAGCAAAAAGAGGATTGCTCAGTTACTATTGCTGCCTTATGTACAAGGCAACAGCATGCCAGGGAAAAGAAAAGGAGGATTCGGAAGCACTGATTTTTCGGTATGGTGGCAGACACTTCTGGGACAAAGACCCCAGTTATTTATAACTATTCAAGGCTTGGTTTGTAAAGGGTTAGCAGACACTGGAGCTGATGTTTCTATTATATCCTCCAACGAGTGGCCTTGTCAGTGGCTTAAGATGCCTGTTTCTGTCACATTTTCAGGAATAGGAACCATGACTAATATTCAACAAAGTCAAAATATGTTGGTCTGCATTGGGCCAGATGGCCAGAGAGGAAATTTACAACCCTATGTGGTAGACATTGCGATGAACTTATGGGGAGGAGATCTGCTTTCTCAGCGGGGGACTACTTTACAGATCCCTGCGATTTC
Organism: Capromys pilorides; assembly: GCA_004027915.1. Lineage (NCBI taxonomy): Eukaryota > Metazoa > Chordata > Mammalia > Rodentia > Capromyidae > Capromys > Capromys pilorides. The sequence goes on from PVKN010030253.1 coordinate 9,946, forward strand.
CCAGGAGATAAAGATCCTTGCCTTAAATTCAAATTTAGAGTAATGGCCATTGCTCCGAGCTTTGCCCTCCCCCTTAAGTGGTTAACAAAATAGCCCATTTGGGTGGAGCAACAGCCTTTGACAAAAGAGAAGCTTTCAGCTCTTGAAAAAATAATACAAGAGTTATTAACTGAGGGCAATAGAAAGCTCAACAAGTCCCTGGAATTCTCCAGTATTTGTCATTAAAAAGAAGTCAGGAAAATGGAGATTAATTACAGATTTAAGAAAAATTAATGCTGTTATTCAGCCAGTGGGTCCTTTACAACCTGGCCTGCCACAACCTAGTATAATTCCCAAGGACTGGTTTTTAACCATTGTTGATTTAAAGGATTGCTTTTACACTAGTCCTCTTCAGCCTCAAGATAGAGAAAAGTTTGCTTTTACAATCCCCTCCTTAAATAATAACAAACCTACTCCCAGGTATCAATGGAAAGTTTTGCCTCAAAGTATGCTAAACAGTCCAACACTTTGTCCATTTTATGTGAACCAACCTCTAGAAAAGTTAAGATGTTTATTTCCTTCAGCGTTAATTTTACACTATATGGACGATTTACTGTTTGCCCATTCTGACAAAAATAATTGAAACAACTTGTTACTGAGGCTGAGTCAGTTTTAAGAGAATATGGATTAATTATAGCCCAAGAAAAAATACAAGAACCACCACCCTTTGAGTACTTAGGTAATAAATTAGATCAAACCCGTGACTAGCCTCAAAAGGTTCAATTACAGCGAGATTGCCTACATACTTTAAATGATTTTCAAAAATTCCTGGGAGACATTAATTGGCTTAGACCTTCCTTAGGAATTCCCACCTATGCCCTGCAAAACTTATTTCTTACATTACAAGAGGACCCTGCCTTAGATAGTCCCTGATCTTTAAGTGCTTTAGCAGAAAAGAAACTTTTACAGATTGAACCAATTATGCAAACAAATTATGCATATTTGGATAGAATTGATCCTAATCAACTGGTTGTACTAGTTGTTTTTCTATCACAACACTCACCTGCTGGGATCTTATTGGCAGGAAGATCCTATTTTATTTTCTTTCTTTCTTTTTTTTTTTTTTAAATAAACAACTTTATTTATTTATGTTATGGCTGGTACAGCCTGCCCTGGGGGTGGGGCTGGCGCTGCATGTGGTGCCGGGGATGGAACCAACCTCTAGAAAAGTTAAGATGTTTATTGGCGTCCCTGCAGTTGCCTAAGCCTGCCTAAGCAGGTGCCTTAGACCGCTGAGCCATCTCCCCAGGCCCAGGAAGATCATATTTTAGAATGGTTATTTTTGCTAATAAAGAGCAGAAAAGGTTATAAAACTTGTAGAATTATTACTAAAGGTAGATTAAGACTTTGCCATCTTATTGGCACAGATCCCCAACAAATTATAATGCCACTTACTCAACAAGAAATTCTATGTCAATACAAACTTTCAAATGAATGGCAACTTGCTTTACAAGACTGGTGACATTCACAATAATTTCCCCCCAAATAAACGCCTTCAATTTCTTAAAAGAACCCAATGGATATTACCTTCTATTGTTAAAACTAAACCTATTCCTAAAGCAGATACATTTTTTACTGACGCCAATAAACTTGGCATGGCAGGATATACGGGTCCTAAAACTAGAATTGAACAAACCCCTTTTCGCTCTGTTCAAAAGGCAGAGTTAGCTGCCATTATTATGTTACTTCAAGATTGCTTTGACCCATTAAATCTTATAACTGATTCCCACTATGCTGAACATACAGTAAAAGAAATAGAAACTGCTACCTTAATTGCAGATGGTTCAGAATTAATACAATTATTTTCTATGCTGCATGTTCTTATCAGAAATAGAAATCAGCCTTTTTTCATTATGCATATTAGAGCTCATACTGCCTTGCCTGGCCCTATGTCAGCAGGAAATGAACAGATAGATCAGTTACTTACAGGTAATGTTCAAGCTGCCATGGATTTCCATGCTTCCACTCATACTAATAAACAAGGGCTTATCCATAAATTTAATATCACACACAAACAGGCACAACATATCTTAAACTCTTGCTCACAATGCAGTGCTCTACAAGGCCATCACTTTCCTCAAGTAGTAAATCCAAGAAGAAATGCAGCCAATCAGCTATGGTAGATGGATGTCACTCATATTCCTTCTTTTGGAAAATGACAATATGTTCATATGTCCATAGACACATTTTCAGGTCTTCGATGGGCTACCCCTTTAACCAGTGAAAAGGGTCAATATGTCATACAACATTTATTAGAAGCATTTAATGTAATGGGAGTCCCACATCAGATTAAAACTGATAATGTGCCTGCCTATCTTAGTAAAGTTTTAAAAAACTTTTTTAAACATTGGAACATTAATCATATTACAGGTATTCCTTATAACCCTCAAGGTCAAGCAATTATAGAATGAGCTAATCGAAGTTTAAAAGAGATGCTTATTAAACAAAAAAGGGGGAATGGTATGGAAATACATATGAATACACCGAGGTTAATAATACAAAAAGCTTTATTCACATTAAATTTCTTAAATTGGCTGCCAGATGGATCTTCTGCGGCAGACTGTCACTGGACAAGTGAGTGTTCCTTTGCAACGCCTGTTTTCTTTCTAAATGGTATTGACCAGTGGGTTCCAGGAGTTATCCAGAGATGGGGAAGAGGTTTTGCTTGTGTTATTACAGATACGGGAGAAGTAATTTGCGTGCCAGCTCAACGAATAAAGCCCAGAAAATGAGTAAGTGCAAACATTCTGAAACAAAATCTCCAACTGATGAAAAAACATACTTAATAGGACACT
>PVKN010030254.1:0-12774 GCA_004027915.1 Capromys pilorides
TACAGGTAGATCTGTGGTGTTGGTTAGAATTGGAATAGATAGGAAACAGTAAATTCTTACTTGAACTGGGTAGTCATAACAGTTCTGAGTCAAGTAAAAAAATGTAGCATGATCATAAAATAAACAATTTGGTTAACAGTCTTAGCACCTTTTGAATGAAGTGAAGGTAAGTTTCCCATTAGAAAGGACCCCCCAACACACTTAGAAAATTTGGTTCAGCGGTCTAAAGTGCCTGGTTAGGCAAGCTTAGGCAACCGTAGGGACGATGGTTCGATCCCTGGCACCATATGCTGCATAGTCCCACCCCCAGGGCAGGCTCAGCCAGCCATAATGTATATATAAAAAAAAGAAAATTTATACTGTTGATCTTTCTCCAGACCTTCCTCAAAGAAAACTATGGCCTTTTAGTAGAGCAACTGTGCATTATAAAAATTAACCATACCTGTGACCTTCTGGGCCTTGGCTCTGAACTGAGCTAGTTGTCCAAGCCTGCAAGTCAGAGGAGGAGGTTCTGGAAGTTAGATGATCAACAGTTTTAGCCTGTACTCACCTCACAGTGCATCTACCATATCCCCATATTTTCCTTATAGTTAGTTATCTCTCCTGTTCTGTTGGGAGCCTTGGAAGCTGGAAAATCAGTCAAAGGTGTGTATGTGGGACTAGGCCTCAGTATCTAAAGCAAACAAGCTACCTCAGTCTTGAAATAAGCATCCTGGTTAACGTCAGCTACTAGTCACTAGGCAACCTTCTGTCACGTGTTACTAAGTTTACAAAGGTATAAATAAATATCGGTTTCACTGTGCTGAAGGGTTCATCTCACCTACTAGGCAGACCTGTCACCACTAGCCCAGCTCTAGTCTTGTCTCTTGTTTTCATTCCTGCCACTGTTTCTCACCAGGTAGAATCAATCCAACTGAGACCAATGGATCCTTACACTGTTCCACATGCAGAATTAGGATAGATAAACTGGCTGTCTGATAGAAGCCCTGCATTGTTTTCCTGGCTTCTGTGAGATAATCTATGAAGGAAAAGGCAAAATAGAAGCTACTAGAATTGCTTCTAAACAAAAACTAGTCAACCAAAAGCAATGCTGCATTCCTGTGGCAGTTGTAAAGATTACTGACATTATCAAGGACTTGAGAGATACAGGACTGGTGATTCCCACATTTTCAATTAAACTTGTCCACTTGACCCATGCAGGAGACAAACAGATCTTGGATTGGCATGAGTTTAACCCAGTGATGGATTATGGCTGGTTTAACCAACTGGTGATTCCAACTGCAGCTGCTCTGCCGACACAGGTTTATTACTTGAGTGAAATAGCATCCTCGTGGAACCTACTATGCAGCTACTGACTGAAGATGCTCTTTTAACCTTATGCATAAATCAGACCCTCCAGAAGCAGCCTGCTTTCAGTGAACTGGCCAGTAATCAGTCTGCACTCCAGCACTATGCCATAGTTTAGTTGATGTGGATCTTGCTTATCTCTCCTTCCTCAATACAAGGCACTGGCCCATTGAGCTGATGACATTTTGCTGATGGGACCCAGAAGTCATGAACTAGCAATTACTCTGAGTTTCATAGCAAGATATTTGCCAATCAGAGGATGAGAAGTATGTGACAAAGTATATCAGGGTGCCTCTTATCTCTGTGAAAACTTTAGGAGTCCTGTAGTATAAGGTGTATAAAGGTGTCCTTGATACACTGAAAGGCAAGTTGTAGTTAGTCCTTCCCACAGCCAATGAAGAGGAATGATGCCTTATGCGTCTCTTTGGAATTTGGGGTCAACATTATCCTCATTGGGGTATGTTACTTTGGCTCACTTAACAAAGGACTGGAATGGCTTCTGCTTTTCAGTGGGGCACAGGAAAAGAGAGAACTCTGCAGCATATTCAGGGTGCCGTGGAAGCTGCTGTACAAATTGGCCAGCAGGTCCAGTGGTGTGTGAGTTGTCAGGGGCATTAGAGGAAGCTGTTTGATGTCTTTGTTAGGTGGCCATAGGTCCATCATGGCATAGGTTTTGGGCATTTAGGGACAAATTCCTGACATTTTCTGTAGATAATGACTCACTTTTTGGGAAATGGTCTTGCCTGCACTGGGCCTTCATAGAGGTGGAATGCCTAACCAAGATAACTGAGTAATCCTGCAGCCTGATATTTTTTTTTAATCATGAATTGGATGTCATCTGACTCATCAAACCATAGAACTGCAGCTTTAAAGGGAAATAGTGCTCCCATGAGCAAACCTGAGAAATTTCTAAAGGGATAAAGAAGTTACATGAAGTAAGACCAAAGGCCAATTGTTCTTAGTCCTGCTGTACTGCCCTCTCTCACAGCCTGCATTTATGGCCTTAGGAGAAGCTCCTCATGGCTAGTTAACAGAAAAGACGTGGATACTGGCTTACACATGGTTCTGCATAACATGTTAGTGCCGTCCAAAATAGACCATAAGAGTACTATTGCCCCTTTTCTTGGCATCCTTGAAGGACAGGATGAAGGAAAATTCTTTCAGTGGTCCGAACATCAAAGTACCTGATTATTTTTGCACAAAGAAGATATGGCCAAATGTGCAATTATTCACAGGCTGTAGCCAATGGTTTGACTATATGGCCAGAGATAGAAAATTGGTGACAAATTAACTTAAGGAAGATACATGTGGATCAACCTAAAACACTAACTACATGTGTCCCATATTACTTTAAAGTGACATTACCAGAGGTGGATTTTAACAACCTGGTAGATAGGATGGCTCATTCCATGAGTATTAGCCTGTTTTACAGATATTCCTGTCATTGCCTAATGGGCCCGTAAATAGAGTGGCTTTTACTTCCAGAATGAAATTATGCATGACCTTGCCAAGTATAGCTATAGCCACAAGACAGTAACCAGTCTATCATTGACAGTCAAATACTGTACCCCCAATATAGTATCATCTCAGAGTGGATCATTCATCTACTTAGTTGAAAGTTAGGTGTATTCTACCACTCGTACCATAGAAGGAAGAGTTTCATACTTACAAAAATAAAACCTTGCTCTCAATACAGATTTTTTTCTTTGCACACAAAACTTTTGCCCAAGCTACCACCTGTGCATTTACAGAATGTTTTATCCATCCATAGTATTCCTCAGTGTTGGTACTGATCAAGGAATTCACTTTACACCAAACAAATGCACCTATGGGCCTGGTTTTACCATGTTCTATGCTATCCCAAGGGAGCTGACTTGCTAGGATAGTGAAAAAATCCCTTGAAGAACTAGTTACAGGGCCAGATAGATGACAAGACTTTATAAAACTAGAGCATGGTTCTCCAGAAGGCTATGTATGCTTGAGCTAAAATTTTCTATGTTGTATTGTTTTTCCTCTAGTTAGATAGTATAAGTCCAGGCATTAAACAGTGGAACTGGAAGTGGCATCGCAAAGTTTTACCCTTGGTAATCCACATAGCAACACTTTGGCTTTGTGTTCTGATGACATTGTGTTCTGCTGGCTTAAAGACCAATGATTGTAGAAGGAACAGTGGTTTCACCAGGAAACAGAACAGAAATTCCACTCAACAGGATCAAGTCTGCCACCTGAACAATCAGGCCACTTCAGGCTCTTGAGGGGATGCACAAAGGAAGAAGTTACTGTACTGGTTGGAGTGATTGGTTCTGAATACCACCAGAAAAAGTAGACTACCACTCCAGAGAGAAGGAGGGCATAGCATGCACGGAAAACAGATTTCTTAGGATGTCTCCCAGCACTTTCATGCCTGTGACTGAGGACTCAGTCACAAGGATTCATTCTGTCAGAAGCATTTCCTTCTCATTTTTTATGAATGTATTTATTTGTTTGCAAAAGTGGATCAATAGTGTGTATTTAATTAGCAAAATGTATTTCAGTAAAAGATGTATGACATTAATCCACACAGATGTATGCATTCTGTCCACTTCCTGAAGTGACCCTGGAAGCCCTGCTTCCTGTGGTTACCCAGATGCTTGCTCAAATATTGCTCAAGGCATTGTTTTAGAGGTGCTTTGGAAGGAGATTAACATAAGAACTGATGGGCTGCAAGGCAGATGTGTCTCCCTAGTGTCAGTGGACCTCACTCAACTGCTTGAAAGCCTTGACTAGAATAAAAACTGATCTTCCTGTGAATCAGAGAGAAACTCCTCCTGCCCAACCGCTGGTCTAAATTAATTGTTTTTTTCCCAATGTTGATCTTAGATCAAAATATTAGTTCCTATTAAGTCTCGGTCCTGTTGCTTTCAAATTGGAGCATACATTGGCTCTCCTGTATTTCCAGTTTATCAGCTTTAGATCTGGGGGCTGACCACCCCTGCTCAGGTAAGCCCATCTTTACAATACATACATACATGCATGAATACATACATACATGCATACATGTGTGCATACAAACATGCATATACACCATCTATTGGCTCTGTTTCCTTGGAGAGCTCTGTACACATATTTTAAAAACTTTTAAACTGTTGAACTATATGTACAGAAAATGTAAAATGCCATATCATGTTTTAGATATAAATAAAAAGCAAAATAGAAATAAATAAAGCCATTTGTATGTTCTTTTAAAAAGCATGTATTTTGTAACTTGTGCATCATGTAAACATTGTGAATCACTTTGAAGCCACATTATTGATTTTAGTATTGTTCCATAAAACAATTCTTGTTTTATAGCAGCCATTTACTGCAAAGCATTAAGACATTTCACTGTTCCCTCTTGTGTGTTAATTTAAGACAGTTAATGCTCATCCCTGCCTTGTTCTTCCTACAAATGTCGGTTAAAGCTAGTGTTCTGACATCTGGCTGACAGCAGCTATGAGATGAAACTGACTGCAAGACACATTCTGACATCAGAAATGGGAAGAACATGTACAACTGCGCATCTTAGAATTGAAGAAAGGTTTGCAGAGGCTCAAGAAATACTGTTTGCATGGAATTGATGGTGGTGGTGGTAACGAATATTCATGAGGGGGCGTGTCCTTGTGCCTGACCAAGTTTATGTTTGATATCTGAGAATGTATGCTTGGTTTGCTCTACATTTATGGAGGGACTAAAAGACTCATGCAAATGAACAGAAAAGAAATGTCTCCTAATAAAAATGTTAGTTTTCCATCAGATGGTGAACAACCTCCTGTTTCCTGTGCTAGTATTACAGAAGCTAAAAATGTAATTCTTGGGCTGGGGAGATAGCTTGGCAGTCTAAGCAACTTCCTGGCAAGCACAAGGCCTCGGGTTCAATCCCTAGTACAGCATGCCACGCTGGGTTTTCTGTGCTGGCCACTGAAACCCAGCATGGTGGTGTGTGTCTACAATCCCAGCACTAGAGAGGCTGAGAAAGGAGGATCACTACAAGTCTGAGCTGCGTAATGAGACCTTCTACCAAATAAATAAATAAATAAATGATCAAATAATTAATTAATTGATTAATACTTTATCTCTCAGTGTTAACCCTGAAAACAGGTGCTTGTTATAACTGTTTTTAGTTGCTTATTACAAAGTTCTTTTTTTTTGTATTTAGTACACAGTTTACAGGGTCTCACTAGATAGATAGTGATCCACCTGTTTACAGCCTCCCAAGTGTTGGGATTACAGGCGTGCACCACCACTCCCACTCTCAATCGCCATCTCAGTGCACCTGGCATGACAGGCCGGGGATGGAACCCTTGGCTTCTGCGTCTGCCTAAGCAGTCACTTTGGCTGGACCTCACAGAATTCTTATGCAAAAATTCTTCATGAAAACATCCATCTTCCCATGTCAAAATTCCTCTATTTCAGAATTGCCTTTTTCTGGATATATTTCAGATTTGACATCTCCTATTTTCTTCTTTGTACTCACTCTATTGAAGAGAATTCTACCTTCAAAATATGAACAGACTGAAAGAGGATGCCGGAACAAGAAGACGAAAGCCATTTAGACCTAGTTACTTCTCAGCCACTGCTTAGCATCCCTGTACAATTATTCTGTATTATTTTGAAGCTTACTCAGCTAATATCATTGTCCTTGCTATGTACGCTACCCTTGTACCAATGTGGCTGAATCGTGCCCTTTCCAAATGGCAAATCTTTCTAAAGAAAGCACTGTGGCGGCAGACATGGCCCACAGACTTTACCAACTCCGCATTGTACAGCTCCACGGGGACTAAATTAGATTAGGCATGCCCCCAGGAATACAGGAAGGTCACATTTCTCCCTGAATTCTACTAAAACAAGGGCTATATAAAGAAGGAGTTGCACAAATTGTTAGCTTCAACTGCTTCTCAAGTGAGGTTTTCCAATGGTCTAGAGAACGCCATGGCAACCCAAAAGCAAATATTATTCTTTTAGAACCTCTAGCAGACTCCTAAGTGTTTTGTTAGAAGTATATAACTCTTATTTATCTCTAAACATCACTCTTGGCTTAGAATCCTTGTCCTTTGTCTCCCTGAGGTTGATGTAGTTATGTAGCCAGAGCAGACACCATCTAACTTTTGAAAATCAGGTTATGAATATTATATGGTGGATGGTAGCTAAAATTTCTTGAATCATCAAAGTAACCCCCAAATAACATTTTATTTTCTCTTTAGATTGCCTAAAATCTAGATACCTATTTAAAGTGGTGTTATAATTTAGCTCTAGAAACTATTCTTTTTCTTCTATAAGCTATCATTTGAAAATATATTGTTTAGTTTCAGTGTATTTGCATGATTTCTATGTTTTCTTTTGTCCTTGATTGCTGGGTTCATTGTGCTATGAACTGATAACATGTATGGTGCCATTTCAATTTTTTGTGTTTACTTAAGCTTGCTTTAAGCTAGTACATGGTTTATTTTGGAGAAAGTTCCATGGTGTTATGGCTTATATCTAGATATGGCCCAAGACCAGAGATAGCAAATCTTCAATGGCAGAAAACCAGCCCATTGCAGCGCCCAGGCCACAGTTTTGCCACCACTACCCTGGACCCTCATGTGGTGGGAGTTGCTGAAGCTGGTGTGAGAGCAAGACAGGTCCCAGTGCCTACAGCAGTCAGGCTGCCTTAGTCCTGCAGAAAGCATCCTGCCTGGTTAACGCCAGTTATTAGTCACCAGGCAGCCTTGTGCCACATGATGCTAAATTTGCTAAGGTATGACTAAAAGCTCCTACTGTTGTTCCGGGGTTGTTTGCCAGTCAGGCAGAGGCACACAGCCTGGCTCAGCTCTTGTTGCTGTCTATCTTCCCTTCCTCCCCTCCACTGTTTCTCCCTAGGGTACACTAAGATGCCCACAGTGTCTACATTTGGCCCCTGAGCAGGACACCGGGTATGAGATAAGTGGACAGCAGAAACACTTGCAGGGCGCGTGCAAGGGGGAGAAGCGAATTGAGGAGAGTCAGCACTCTGCACAGGTGTGCGTCGGTACCAGAACATCAGCTACAAAGCGTAGGGATGGAGGCTCGTTGGGGCCTGAAACAGGTTCACTAGGGCCAGAAATGGGTTCATTAAAGGCTAGAAACACAGGAACAATCCTAACGAGAAACTAGATTTGAGAGAAGCCAAAAAGCAGAAAGTCATATTGAATTAAAAATGAGACAGAGTTTTAAGAACCATAGATGTTCACAGATGTATATAGATGTATATAAAAATGCTTATTGTTTCCTTGGTTCCTGTATTTACATTGCTTTCTAAGACCACCACAAAGGACTTAGTGTTGGGGTACTGTTTTAAAATCAAGTCCCAAATGGTATAAGGAGGGTGAAGCAAAAGTATCACAGCTAGAGTTTAAACCTTCTAACTTTTCTCAATTAAATGAAAAAAGAAAGTTATTTTAAATTACAATCTCCTGGTTCCAAGTGATGACGCAGGGGTATGGGGTAGGATCAGGGAGTGCCCTGTGCTCAGGTCCTAGGCAGACGCAGTTGGGATTTCCCAGCCAGTTGCATGACTGAGTGCCCAGTCCAGCCACAGTGGTTGGCGCAGCCGCCAACTAGAGTCCTGTGTGCCTGATGCTAAGCAGGAGGGTCATGACGATGGCATACCATAACCTCGGCATTCTCTATGCATGTTGCTGGCATCAAAAACTCATTAGGCTCAAGATAGCGCCTTCCTGGGTAAAAAGAATCACGCAGCCTAAAGAGCCAAATCGACAGCTGGCACACACAGCGGCTCTGCACAGTGGCCATGGCTATACTGCCAGAGCCCCCGTGCAGCTTGGAGATGGAAATACGGGCAAGTGAACCCATTCTAGGTACCAAGACGATCAAGGCACTGCTCTCATGGCATGGTTAACTCTTCTTCCTGTCCCAGGCCCTGCCCTGCCAATAAGCTCTGCATGAACTTATGTGTATGCTGATGGCATCAACGTGTGCACTGCAAGTGCTGCGTGTTTTCTTTCTGCCATCAAGAGCAAGGCTACCTGGACTCAGTTTTCTGTATATTGATTTCTGTCTTCTTTCTCCACTGTCCTCCCTCCAGAGCTTCAGGATCTGCACTGGAGGAGGCAGTTTGGTTCCTGAACAGGGACCAGAGCATGGGGGAACTGACCATTTCAGGTGAGGGGACATGCAGTTTGCGTTCTCAGACAAAACAGTGACGAGAGAGAGAGGTGTACTGATTTTGTTGGTATGGATTTTTTTTTTAAATTTGGTACAGGGTCTACAAGGTCTCAGTATGCAGACCGGACTCGTAGTGATCTTCCTGTTTTTAGCCTCCCATGCACTGGATTATGGGCGTGTGCTACCACTGCCAGTCTCATTCCCCATCTCAGCATACCCTGGGGGCAAGGCAGGCATGGCACGGCACAGCATGCCGGGATCGAACCCTGGTCCCTGAGCCTGCCTACGCAGGGGCTTTAGTCTGCTGAGCTATCTGGCCTGCCCTTGGTCAGTATTTATTTCATCAGAAGCAAAATATTGGGCAAACCGGCTCATGAGAGCATCATCAGTATATAGAAATGCATGCTGTATTACTGAAAGCAAAAGGTTCAAGTATAGAGATTTCACAGTTGGCCTGGGGAGATAACTCAGCAGTCTATGAGCCTGCCTGGCAAGCGCAAGAACCTGGGTTTGATCTGCAACAGCACACGCCATGCCAGCCCTGGAACCCCCAGCACACAATGCCACCACTGAAACTGGGCCTGGTGGTACATACCTGTAATCCCAGCACTGGCGAGGCTGAGACAGGAAGATCACTATGAGTCTGAGCTGTGAAGTGAGACCCTGTACCAAACAAAGAAATAAAATTTCAGAGTTGACAGTTTCTCACTGTTGTCCAAAGGCGTGTCCGTGGTTGCCAGAACAAGGAACTGGGAGTCCTGAGACATGGAGGCACGTGGGCTCCCGACGTGCTGCTGAGGGGCTGAGCACATCCCCATATTCGAGTTTTCTTTGTGAACCCTGATCAGGAAGTATTTATGGCACTGCGCCTATTGAGGGGACCGCAGGCGATTTGGCTTAGGCAATATTTTAAAATTACAGAAGACTACACCAGGGCGTGCGTCTTTACCCAAGGACAGCCCCAGCCCCAGCAGAGCCAAGGGGTGATGGGACCAACGCCCCGCCCCCTTGGGTCTGACCCTTCCTACCCAGCCAGATGCGGTAGGACCTTGTGTGGGGGCGGGGCGAGGACGGCCTCCCCTGCCTTCCGGAAGAGCCCTGCACCGTGGTTTCCGTTTCACAGCCTCCTCAAGCGAAGCCAGCAGTGTTACCTGTGCCACAAGTGGCTACTTCCACTTTCTCAGCTTCAAGAGATTTTGCTGCATCGCAGGTTGGAGCTTGTGATGCATGTCGCTGGTAGACGCATTCTGTCTCTCTGCCTTGCAGCCGGTGCTCACAGAAGCCAGCTCCCCAAGGACCTTGCTAGAGGGCTTTCAGCGTGCCTGCCCTCTTGTTGAAGCCCAAGATCCCTGCAGTGTGGGACAAAATGTATGTGCTTATGAAGCTTTACGACTTTAAAGGGCCTGAAGCAAGCAACCACCGCCTGTGTCCCCAAGGCCCCTTCTACCCTGGGTTTTAGAGCGCTCATTAACAATAGACAGTGACCCTGAATGACTGAAAAGGAATAGTTTAAGATTGGTTCAATCCAATTTATTGTGGAAGGGAAATTTTTAAATCTTTGTATAGAAGTACCTCTGCTGTCACAAATAATCAACTTACCTTTAATGTACGAGCATCTCAACAAGTTAAAATAGCTGCTAGGAGAGCACTTCCCTCAACCGGAGAGCTGTCCCTTGACCTGACCTCCCGTCGCCAGAGTCCTGGTGACCTTCCCAGAATCCTGTGGCCCACTTACGTGGGCTGGTGGGGAATCCTCAAGAGCGCGGAGGCTGGCAAGTCAGTTCTTCACCAACTGGCCTTCAGAAAAGCAAGTAAGTGGTGAAAAGAGGCCTTAGAGGCCCACAAAAATAAACGACACCGTCTGAGGTGATTCTAACTTGTGCCTGGGCAGGAGAGAAGGCGCTGCCTGAGCTCGGATTTCTCTATATCAACTCCTTTACTTTTATCCTCCGCCATCCTCCTTCGGAGCTCAAGAGCTGCCCTGGACAAGGCACGTGCAACTATGTGTGTCCACTCCCTTAGCATTCTTTCAATATGCTGCATAGTACCATAGCCATAGCCTTCGTATCACACGCAGCTTTGTATCCTTCAATCTACACATCCCTGTTTCCATTTTGCTCCTCAGCCCTAGTAACCACCATTTTATTTTTATGTATGCATTTCAGGTTTTTAGGATTTGGGGTCATAGTGTATTTTAGGACTTGGGGTCATGTTGTATTTTGCTTGCTCTATCTGGTTTATTTCACTTAGCAAAATGCCTTCCAGTTTCATCCACATTGTTACAAATGGCAAGACATCCTTTTTCAATGCCTGAACAGCATCCTTTTGTGTATACATATACAATAATTTATTTATCTATTCATTCATTGATAGATACTTGGATTGTTCTCATACCTTGGCTATGCCAATGGCATGGATTCAGATATATATATGCAGAACCAATTTCAGTTCTTTGGGGTTACGCTCTGAAGAGCGGCCACTGGACTTCACACAATCCTATCCTCTGTGTTTCAGGGAACACCTATGTTATTTGTCATGATGAGTCGCTCCAACGTATGCTCCCACCAGCAGTGCACAGGGGCTTCCCTTTCCCCACATCTTCACCCACAAATATTTTCTCTTGTCTTTCTCATATGAGCCATGAGAACAGGATTGAGGTGATAAACTCACTGTGACTTAATTTGCATTCTTCTGTGGACTGCTTATGGAACTGTGTCAACATTTTCATGTGGTTATTGATAATTTTATATTCTCCCTCAAGGAATGTCTATTCAGACCCAATGCCTAATTTTTTTATTTTTTTATTATGGCTGGCTCAGCCTGCCCTGGGGTTGGGGCAGGCACAGCATGTGGTGCCGGGAATGGAACTGCGGTCTCTGCGGTTCCCTAAGCTTGCCGAAGCAGGCGCTTTAGATCACTGAGCCATTTTGCTGGCCCCCAATCCCCAATTTTTGAGTTATTTATATTTTTACTATTTAGTTGAGGGAATTAATTTCATATTTTATATAAAAAGCTACGTATTTGTTTTGCAGTTATTCTCCCAATCTGTAGACTACCTTTGATGAAAGATGAAAAAACAAAACCATATTTATAAGGTCAATGTGAAAGAGTTTTTGTTTTCTTCCAAAAGTTTTGTATTTTAGGACCATATGTCAATGTCTTCAATCTATTTGTTTTTGATGGCATGAATTTAAATTTATCCTTTGGCATATGAATATCCATTTACTTTTGTAAGAATGTAATATAACTTGAAAACATATAATATGTCAAAGTTGACTTAGCTCTTCTTTCATATTTCCATAAGAATTTTAGCATTTTTTTCAATTTCTGTGATGAATATTAATGGAATTTTTATAAGGTTGTATTAAATCTGTACATCATTTTGGACAGTATATTTTAAAAGCATGAAGATTTCTAATCCATGAATGTAAGATTTATTTCCAATTGTTTCTTTTTATTTCTTTAATTTATTCCATCGCTGTTGTTAATGTTCATGTGTAGTTGTCCCCCTAAAGCCTCATGCAGTCATGGGGCAGGGACTTCTAGAGTTTGAGCTTAACTCATGATGCACTGGGATTATGGGTGATCCAAAGTTGGAATTTTAGGTCTGAGTACTGCTGGGATCATGGGTGTGGCCTGAGACAGAGAGCATGAATGTAAGATAAGAGAGACAGACTCTCTGCTGCCATTGATGCTGTCCCACAACCATGAACTGCTGCTCTCTGCCCTGTGCCACTCAGCCTTGGACCCAGCCGAGTATGGACTGAAACCTCCAGTAACTGTGAGCTGAATAAACCTTTCCTTCCTTCATTTTGGGTGTCGGGTATTTGTCCCAGCAATGAGAGAAGAGTGAGACAATTGTTTTCAGTTTTATTTGCATCCTTGAATTGTACTGGGTCGCAGAAGAAAAGCCTTTAGCTTTTCCCAATGGTTGTGACCTTACCCTGATGATATTGACCTTTCTTAAATGGACTTAACTGTATTGAGGAAAGTTCCTTCAGTACCCCAAGTTTTGAAAGTTTCATTTTATTACAAAAGCAATGGGGCCTGAAAATGTAACTCAGCGGTAGAGCCCCTGCTAATCACGTACAAGGCCCTGGGATTGATCCCCAGAAAGGGGAAAAAATGAAGAATGGAGAGAGGGAGGGGGAAAGGGATGCTGACTTCTATAAAATGCTTGATCTGAATCAGCTGGATTGAGCATGTGGTTCTTTTTTTTTTCACCTATTCTGTTAATGTGTTGCTTCACATTGGCTGATTTACATA
>PVKN010030255.1:0-12770 GCA_004027915.1 Capromys pilorides
CTGCTATTTTTACTCTTTGAAATAAAATCTAATAAAATTAAAAAATAATTAATAGGTTGATTTAGCAGTCACATCACAGAAGCCAGCTGTATAATTTGAAAATCAAATGCATATTTCTGCACTAATACAATCAACTGGAAAATGAAATTTTAAAATATTGATTGATGGTGGCATCAAAAAACAAAATACGAAATAAAAAAAAGCTGCAAGACTGCTACACTGTAAAACAAAATGATGCTCAGAAGACTAAATATAGACAAATACGTGGAGAAGATATATATCACATTCAGGTTTAGAGGGCTTAATAATAATCCGTTTTCGAGTTCTCCTGTAAATTCTTTTGCACTAGGTCATGTCCTTCCACCTCAGCACACAAAGAAAAAGACTAGTGGAAACAAGCAATCACATACAGCAGAGAATAAGGAGCTCACTTTTCTTTCTTTTCATGAGAAGAAGCCCTTGCACCACAGCTAGGCAAGAATCCAAACCACAATAAAACCTGACTAGAATGAGTGGGAAGTCCCAAAGGATGGCTCTGTGTAAAGAATCAAAGCCGAACCAAAGAAGCTACCTTCGAGTCTGTAAATATGGAGAAAAGTTTTGAGTTCTAGGAAAAAGTTTATTAAGCATCAGAAATTGGAACATAAAACACAGGCTAATGACAGAGTGTGGAACATATTAATTCTAGGAAAAATCAGAACTATTTTAGGTACACAGGGCCTCAGTTCAGATTGAGTCTTGTTTTCTCATTTTAATTAAGTCATACTTTAATTTAAAAATTTGACAGAAATGGGAAGCATGGAGAAATAAGTGACACACAAGAACATGAGATCTGATCTTCCATAGGAGGGAAACAATACATAATTTCTAAAAGTAACCAATGTAGAAACAGGAGTAGGACATTACTTAAATGAAAAGATGAGAACTCAGAAAACAGCCAAAATAACAGAAAGCAGTTATGTCAGAGTAATAAATCCTAGTAGAAAGGAAGGGTGAACCTCTTATAAATCTTATCCTTGCATGTAATTTTCTAACTGTGCATGTGTGTTACTCATCAAAAATATCCCTAAACATGTGTGTTCTTAACGCAGGTGGTCATGGACTGGGACTGTAGGTCAGTAGTCGAACACCTGTCTAGGACGTTCAATTCCCAGCACTATGAAAATAAATAATCACCTCACTGCAACTTTCATGAAAATGCTATCATAATGTATTACAAGAAAGGAAAGATTTTTCACAAATTGGAAATTCAGCACCAAGTAATTAACATGGCCATGAGAAGAACTTGTTGAAAAATTTTGGTTAATAAAGAAAAGGTAAGATCTAGAAGGCCTTGTGGAAAATGTTGTAAAGTCCCTGCTATACGCACTTTAATATTTTACAGAAATAATTTAAATATCTGGTTTGATTTACATTTGAAAATGAAGTATAGAATACACAGAAAAATGAAAAATCTTAAGTGCATAGGAAGGTGTACCTATTCATAATGATTCCTTCAAACCAGTTTTGGGGAGGGGCACAAAAGATTTTTAAAGTTCATTTCAAAGTGATGAGAAGCACAACTTCCATGAGTACCAGCTAAATATCTGAATAAATCTCAACAATGTGAATCTATTTGTAAAAGTTCTTAGTGAGGGAATAAAAAAACAGTAGTTCTCAAACACTTGTACCACGGTACCTCTTTATAGCAACGAGCTAAGGGTACCAAGAGGCTTTTGTTTTTGAAAATTAATATTTAAGAAAATTCTCAGTTAAGTAAAACATAATAAACCCATACTGATATTACAAAACAGATTTATTTTAAAAAATCTAGCATTGCAAAGAAGTAAACTGTATAAAAGTGACAGTGCTTTAGAATTGTTCACGTATCTTCAATGTGTGTGTCCCCAGAAGGCAGATGGAGTCTCCTAGGGCTACATGTCATGTAGCTCCTCGAAAACCATACATGAAAGAAAATGCCTTCAAAAAGGCAAATTTCTTAATTATTATGAAAATAATTTTGATCTTACAGATATATTAAGTCTCTTGTTGCCCCCAAAGGTCCTAGGAGGACACTATGGGAACATTAACTAGAAGAGAGGTACAGAACTAGGCATAAAAGAATGTTCTGGAAAATTGCCTTGGGTCATCATTCTTGATTGTTAAATCTTCAGAGGAAATTTTAATATATATGCTAATGGCATGTTAATTTTTCTCAAGACTGGTTTAACATAAAAGAGACACTTCTAGGAACAGAGCAAGAGTTTATCTTATCACAATTATTCCACTAAATGAGAAGAGACTCAAAAATAGCATAAGGGTTAAGAACATTACTATTTTATGCTCAAAAGAGATGACCTTCATATCAGCTAGAAGACTTTCACTGTATAGGTACTTGTCAAATTGTACTAAATTAAATTTTGGAGAAAACCTAAATGGTATCAGCTATCACATAGTACTTAAAAAAGAAAATATTAATAACTCATGACCTTTTGTGGGCAGCCCACTCACTGCATTGTTAGGAATTCAATAAAGAATGAATGGATCAGCATGACAGAGCCCTAAAGGAGTGTGCACTAGCCATCTGATTTGGTGAAAAGAAAAATATGTAGAAACATCAATTTTAGTTTTGATCTAAGCAGAAAATAGAGACATGGCCTCTTTCAGACATTGCTGATTAGGTGAGACAAGTGGGTGAATTTCAGAATAATGTCAGCCACAGGGAAGAACCAGCCCTATGCCTGAGCCCTCCTCATCTACAAGTTGGAAACCTGCTCAAATTTGGACAGTTGGGGACCACCCCAACTCAGTAGTGAGGTGGGAATGATACAGGAAAAATGGAACTCCCAACCTTTTAGATTTCAAATGTGAATTTGTGCTCTTACCACATCAAGGAATGAAGTTATAAACCAAAGGAAAAGTCAGGAGACTTATTGGAGATAAACAGTACAGGTCCTGGGTTTCCTCCAGGGATCCTGGCCACTGAGGTCCTTTGGCAGGGGTAATTTACAGAGCAAAATCAAAATTTGGGTGCACAGTGACAATGTAGGTACAAAGTGGGTCAAACGATCATCAACCCATAGCATTACAAGGACAGTTGCTTAGCTAATATTGATCCAGTTGGAAACGAGTCACACAGGAAGGAGGTAGGTGACTAGGGCATGGCAAAGCTGGCTGGGAATGAGGTTGTGACCTGCCGATAACAAAATCCCAGGACACAGGCACTAAGCAGTTTGCAAAGCCATGTGCATGGCTGCCAGTGAGAACTCTAGCAGGTTTCTGACAAAAGAGCCTGATGTCACCCTGAGCTGTGGGAGATACAAGGAGGACTCTCCACGGTAAGCTGTTTGCCACTTCCTTCTCTCCTGCAGGCTGGTCCACTGTCATCCTGTAGCATGCACTTACTTTCCTACTTTTGCTTGGCTCAAGCTTGCTGTGCAGTGCCTATTTATTTTCCTATATTTAATATGTGTAAAATCTTGCCACCATTTGTACTTGTCACGACCAACTCTTTGCTCAGGACAGAAAGAACCTATCAGCCACCTGTAGTAAACCACTTCACCACTCCAAAACATGGTAACAGCAAGATATATGTAAAGAACAAAGGCACTTTTAGGAAAGGAGGGGAGTATTGATCCCTGGGTATTCTGATTACCCACCTAAGCATCTGATGTCTAGCTGGCTTGCTGGACCAGGTGGTGCTAATTACATTACAATGTCAAATTGCTGTTTGTGTCTAAGAAAAGGAGACATGCCAGCCTGACTATTGCTTTTCCAGCCTGAGGTTGGACTCTCTTTACATTTGTTCCCAGCCATAATTCTGGTGTCTTTATTTTTTGTGCTGACATCCTTTAGGGCCCAATTCTCCTTGATCAAATATTAATTTCTATCTGACTTAGTTCTCTATAATAGTAAAGGGCAGGATATGCAAGGATAGGAAGTGCAACTGTCTTTTTGGAACTGGAAGTTCTGTAATTGTTTGAAATTATTTGTGCATGAAATACAGCATGTGTCGGCATCAAATAGGAACTCCTAATGGTTCCAACAGTGCTGGGTCCTTCAGAGGCACACAGGCAAAGCCAGGGGTAGCTCAGTCCTGTATAACAGGGACACTTCAACTCTGATACTCTATGGAAACTTCTCTGGATCCTACTCCTGTTAGAAAGAGGGTTTCAAGGTGTGAGAAAAAAAGGATTCTTACTTTCGCTTCAATAATTTTAATAATTCTAAATATTTTAAATCCTTCACAATTTGTGTGTTCATTTTATGTTTGCAGTTTAAGTAGGAATATTTTATTTTTACTTGAAAAAATTAATTAATTAATTATTTTGCAGTACCAGGGATGGAACTCAGGAGCCTGAGCTTGCCAGGCCAGCACTTATTTCACTGAGCTATCTCCCCAGCCCTACATGAAAAAAATTTATGATCCTTTATTAAAACTAAGTAAATGATAAAGAGGTTAAACAGATCTCATGAAAAAATAGTTGGAATTTCCAGAAATTAACTCTTTCAGGATCAAAGTATGAATTCAATCAAGATATCAAAGAATAAATGGCTCTGTCTTTTTAACAGTTGCCTAAAATGCCCTTGGGTTTAATCATCCCTAACAAACTGCCTTCAAAATCTCCACCCTCCTAGTATATGTGTGAAACCAGCTGGGACCAGCATCTTTCTCATGCAAATTTAAAGTTCCTATAAACAGCTTGTGTAAAAAAATAAACAAAGAATCCTATACTTACAAGCTACACAAAGTAAATTCAGTACACTCACATCCACATATACTTTTGCTCCCATCTGAAGACCTTAGTGGATTTGTTGGAAAAAAACAGCTTTTGCAATGCATCACTGAAACAGCGTCTCATTAAGAAAGAGGGTAGTGGCTTTATGATTACAAACAAATGAGTTGGGATATTTTATCAAATACTTTAGATCCTTATTTAGAGAACAAGGACAAAGAGTACAAAGAATATAGACGAAACAAAGGAGACCACAACACTTCTATTTCAGTTAAATCCAAAGAAAACTTTTCTCTACAAAAAGGATAAAAATAGACCAACTTTTCTTATCCAATTTTATATTCTTATGGAAAATTAGTGTCAGGTTTCCCAAGTCCTTCAGGATAGTCTCAATCAATCCCAACTCAAAATAATAAACAAGTGTTCTTTTTGTATGCACCATGGAGCTTTGTCATGCTATTGACATGTTCTCAAAGCCAGTCCACGATAGAATACCTGCAAGACTTGCATGTTGAGCAAACTTTCTCCAAGGAGAGTGCACCTGGTAAGGTGGCATACATCCTGTGTGATACATTCAGACTTCTTGGAGACCAACGGATTCTCCTGGCCCTCCCATAGAGAACCAAGGACTATCACCCATTGGGAGCAAGGAGAATGGAGCTGCCTTGCAGGCAGATGGTATCCCTGGGAGAATGTCCTAAAGGGAGCACAGCAAGGGTACTATGAAGAACTGTTTCTACCTCATTCTAGATGTCCTCAGCCCAAACTGCTCTGCACAGGCAGCATATGTGTGCAAACTGTCAAATCACAAGGAGCAGCTGAATCTCCCAGCAAGGACACGTGTTGCACACCGTTTTGATCAAGGAACAGTTAACTTGTGTCACATTTACTTGACTTTTCTAGAAAAAGTAAGTGGAACTGAATGCACTTGTGTATATATTATTTAAAAAAAGAAATTTTCTAGGCATTAAAAATCCAAATTCAACTTCCTTTAATGTGGTAAAGACATCATGGCATTACAGAATCCTTTAATGCATCCCCTGCCCCCATAATTTTAAGTTTGTTAGTTTACTGTTAACGTTCCTCTATTCCAAAGTATTTAAAACTTAGGAATGCATGAAGTAATCTATACTATATTTTAATATATTTAGAATATTCTATTGGCTAAAACTATGGAATCCAATGAAAGTGAAAATTTTAATGTATTCAGCAAAGACTCACATGAGTTTATCATGGGCCTAGATAACTATTGGTTCAGGAAAGAAAATAAGCCAGTCCCAATCTGAGTGTACACAGGGCCTATGGACAGAGAGCCAGCCTGAGATGTACTACAGCAACAGCACAGATGAGCTGTGCTCAAAGCTGGGCTTAAAAATGAATGTTAGTGGGGCTGGCAAGATGGCTCAGTGGTCTAAAGCGCCTGCTTGGTCAAGCTTAGCCAACTGCAGGGACCACAGTTCAATCCCAGCACCACATGCTGGACCAGTCCCACCCCAGGACAGGCTAAGCCAGCCATAATATAAATAAAGTTTAAAAATGAATGTTGGTGAACCTTTTTATCAAGTAATTAAAATTAAGTCTATATTCAAGAAAGATACATTTTAACATTTCTAAGGTATTTTTCAATCACAAATTTTTTGGCTGCAAATCACACAGAACAGCCCTGTAGCCCTGTAGCCCTGTAGGGCTGTTCTACCCTGCAAAGTATCTTATTATAAAAACTCTTCCATCTTTTATATTATTCTCTAAATTCCCTTGAATATTTTAAAAGCACTGTTGCTGCATTTGAGCTCAGTTGCAACCTTTCGCACATGTTATTCCAGATAGCTTTCTTGCTTGCACTTCTTTGGGGTGGGTTGGTTGATTGGTTATGGTAGTACTAGGGATTGAACCAAGGATCCTCTAGCTGAGATATATTCTCATCTTTAAAAATTTTTGATACTTGCCTAGCAAGTGCAAGGGCCTAAATTCAATCCCTGGTTCCACAAAAAAAAAAAAAAAAAAAAAAAAAAAAAAAAAAAAAAAAAAAAAAAAAAAAAAAAAAAAAAAAAAAAAAAAAAAAAAAAAAAAAAAAATTGATACGGTCACTAAGATGCCCTGGGCTTTAACCTGTAATCTTTCTGACGTAGTCTCTAAAAGGGCAGGGATTTAAGTATAGACCAAAAAAGGGCCAGTGAGATACCTCAGTGAACTAAATGCCTGCTTTGGCAAGAGCAGGGGCCCAGTTCGATCTTGGTCCTCTGTACCACGCCAGTTCCACCCCCCACCCCAGAGGCTCACTGAGCTGGCCATTAAGTCTGGGCATGGGGGCACATTCTGTTATCCCAGCACTGGAAGTCTGAAAACAAGAGGAACACTGTACGTTTGAGATGCATAGTGAGACCCTATACCAAATACATGAACAGAAATAAATAAATAAATAAAGTATAGGCCAAAGGTACTTCTTTGAGAGGAATTTGACCAACATTTCCAACAACAAAGAGAGTCATAATAGCTGATATTTATTGGGTAGTTCCTATTCTAGGCACTACCCTAAATATATTACATGACATATTTACATCTCCAACAATCCCATGAGCTAAATACTGCCATGATTCTCCATGATACTTAGCAATAGTTGTCAAATATTTTGGATTTATTATCTTCTCACACATTGTAAAGCAGAGAGCCTTTGTTGTTGTGGGTAATATTTACCAAGGCTTCACATATTCACAGTTAAAACTGAAGCTTTAGAAGTATTATTTATTTAAAATAAAAATAATAATTCTCTTGCAGGTTAACATAAATATAACTATGAAATAGGACTATAGATTTCAAAACAAAATAGAGAAAAACAAGTTCAATTGTTTCCTAGTTTTGCAAACATCTTTAATGTCTGATTAACAAAAATGAGACATCAAGATTCTCATATTTGTTTTTACATTCAATATTACAGTCATATAGGGCAACCTCTAGCAAATGACTGTATTCTTGTGAGAAAATGAGAGTTCAAAAAATCAAATAACATCCTAATATTTTTATAAAAATAGTTTTGACCTTTCAGATCCCCAAAAAAGGTCATAGTGCCCCCAGAGGCCTCTAGTCTTCCAGCAAAGTTTGAACATTGCTAATGCCCAAATACCTGCCTTCTGTGGAAAATGCCAGCTGGTGGCATAGGCTAGAAAACACCTCTATCATCCCAGTGCTCAAAAATTTGAATATGAATATGGCCATTAAGAGTTCCCAAATTTGTAAAATAGCAACAAATATACATTTATTTATAAACATATTTGCTAGAACCTGGACCTTCATACCTACCATTGCCCATCACAACTGTTGTAACTTCCAAGAAGATAATCACAAAGAAATGATTGAGGTATTTAGGGATACAGAAAGTTCCTGACCCATTTAATGTGAACCAAAGAGAACACTAACTTAAAACGCTGAACATATCTGCACAAAAAACAAGTACAAACCAAACTCCCAGTATAAAACTTCTAGGCGTAAGCACAGAACTGTGTCTCAATGCATATCCACCTCCTTTTCCCCACAAAGATAGCACCAAATGCCTAGAGGAAATTAGATAGATGACTATTCTCACACATGCCTTGGGGCAGAGTCATACATTAAAATTGTGGAGAGGAAATTCAATTAATCATCAGCATTCCCCATTTCTAATGGGCCTCAAGAATAGAAGCCCAGTGGCACTCTGGTCCGTGTGCAGGGAGAACAGGTTTGTTCCCCGGAGCAGGGCCAGGACTATTCTCTCCATACACAGAGGCGTCCTGGGGAGTCACCCGCTGCTGAGGCTGTGATAATGCAGAACGCCAGGTGCACCTGTCGCATGGGCAGATGGGGAGACCGGTGGCAGCAGTCCCTGAATCATGGCTAAATTAATTAGCCTTTCCAAAGCACATTATTTAATTATTCATCCCTTCAATTTCTCAGTATGAGAACAGATTTGAGACAAACTCTTGAGCCACAACACAGAGGAAGCTATTTATGTCCTTTTTCTAACCCTCAGATGCCCCACAACTTCGGAACACCAGATATCACTAATCATTACAGGCTTTGGGAGGCATTTTTGTAGCATCCATCACATACAATATTAAGTTGAGAGTGCATCCTAAATTTACTAGCTTCTACACGCTCTTTCACAACAGTAAAGAAGGTAAACATTCAGCAGGAATCTCTATAGGCTTGTCTTTCAAAAAATGTACTTCTCCAAATCTTAATCCAATAGGTGTATTCTACAATCTGTCCTCTGACTCTCGAGAGCAGAAATGATACATTTTCATGTAATGAGTCAGTCACACCACCATTCACGTAATCTATTATTCATGTGATCTTCTATGTTACAATTGAGATCTCAAAGCTGGGACTGTATGAGTTTCTACATGCAGAACTTAAATGCATCCTTGATTAATGAATCAAAGATCGCACTTCAGAGCAAAGATGGCCTCACTGACTGAGCTGAGATTACAAACTGCTTTTGTCTGTGTGTAACATTAGAAGTTAGTACCATGCTCAAGAGCTGAGCAAAATGTGCTAGTTAAGACTATACAAAAAAACCTGCAAATACTAAACAATTTGTATATGCAGCATTTTGTACATTTTAGACAATCATGTACTCTCACTAGTTATAAAGTCAATGAAGGGGGCCAGTGAGTTAGATCAGCAGACCAAAGAACCTGCTTAGGCAAGGTTGGACAAACTCAGGGACTGCTATTCCACCCCAGACACCACATGCTGCGCCAGCCAGCCACAGAGTCAAGGCATAGTGGTGCTCACCTGTAATCCCAGCTCTGGAGAGGCTTAAAGGAGGAAGATCACATGAGTCCAAGCTATGTAGTGAGACACTGTAACAATCAAATACATATTTTAACTAAAGAAAGTCAATGAAAAAATGAACTTGTCCGGGTTTTATCATCCTTCTCTCTAATATTTAGAATTGGTAGCTTTATAATGCATGATTTCATCTCCCATTTTTTTTAAATTAAAGCTGAGAAAGCCTCGACTTACAATACCAGTTTAAAACAATCCTGTTTTTTCTTCTTCCTTTCTTTCTCTGGAGCTGAATGACACCAAAGCTTTCCTACCTAATGTGTCTCCAAAATACTTACAACAACAAAAACTCCTTTAACTTCAATACAGTTACAAGAATTGCTAGTCATCTCCTGCAATAACTCCTTTGGCTGTAAAGTCAGTTCAAGGACTTACAAAAAGGGTTTCCTGGAGATATATAATTTTTATGAAGCACTATTTGGTTTCTCAGAGTAAATTTTCACTTCTGAGGAAGCTAGGTTTCTTAAGAATGCCTTATGTTTCCATGCTATCTAAGAAACTTGGAATTTCTGAAGTTTTCATGGACCTCATGTATTTCTTCTTATACTATTAAAATTTTCCCCCAAATAAAACTAGCTTTGCAATATGTCTGACAATTAATTAAACTTTTGTTAATAGAATTATTTTCTATCACATCAAATAATCTTCCATCAGTTTTGGTAATACTTGAAGTTCATAGGCTATACACCACTTAATTTTGAGGACAATTCTTAAGGAACGAAAAACACATGCTAACCATGTCAGAACATGTGAACATAGTCCCTCTATGACAACTAATTCAGTTTTCCATGGCTTTCAATTATCAATGGCCTTGACATCTCATTCTGTGTCTATTTTGAGGACCGCCTCAAGACAGCATCTGTAGAGAGACCTAAGCCATCTGCCTACGCTTTCAAAAAGGAGACTATTGGGGCTCCTCAAAGGAAAAGGTTGAGAGATGTATTGAGAGAAGCCCTAGGGAACAGCACAAAGTTTGTACTCTAAAATCCTTTTCTCTATACCATGTGTCAAACAAACTAGGGTGAATTCTTAGCCATTCATGCCCACAAATGCTCCTATATCTGAAACACTTAGGATCCAAAGAGTTCTGGATAATGGATACCAACTTTATACATATATACAACTTAGTGGTGTATAACTGGTATCTCAAGCAAAATCCACTATAGTATCACCCAAACAGTGTTTACTGTTAACAAGGAGACTCAAGAAAGTCTTCTCATACTGGCCAAATGGATAACTTTACAAAAATAGGATTATAAACTACCTACCTCAAAGCTTGATATTTTAAATCTAAGGAGCTTCTTTTATGTACCATTTGTCAGCAGAGGTCAAGAGGACTAGAGGACTACCCGAAATAATTCAAGTGACATAGCCCAACCACCACAGGTACACATATTAGCCAACAAAGACCTGAGTAGTTCTCTCATCATGCTATTATTTTTAAAAGTCTACCATGGTATCCAGTATATGAGATAAGATGCTACTTCAGTACTCCATAGAAAAAGTACTGATTTTGTCTCCCACAGTGGGGATGGTTTCTTACCCTATGTATACATTATGTGACTGTCCCCATCTGCCTGTACCATTACAAAGGTAGGTGCTGGTTATTTGTGAGGAATAAGGAATTAGTGACCTGTGGTCTCCAAATCAATCTGTCGAGAAATAATATCCATACCAGGCCTTTATTAACTCATTTCCCTTCCCAACTGAGCCATTATTAACACTGTAAATTTAATAACTTCCATAAATCAGCCACTTAACAGCCTTGCCTTACATATTCAATAAGAATTATTTTTGATGGTTTGGTCATCTGCCAATTTACTTTTGAGACTCCTTCACCTATCAGATCCAAGTTCATTTTCCTGCCCAAATTTATTTTACCCTTGACCTTGTCTGTTGGTTTTATTTATTTATTTAGGTTATATTATTATTTTCTGTATAGACCACATGAGTTGGGTTTCTCCTGGTCACAGGTATCACAAACACAGTATGGCTACAGTAAAGAAGGTGAAGTATTTTTTTGAATATGATGTCATATCTCTAAAGGAACTAGACCATCAAAACCCAAGGAGAGGCTGGTGCTTCTGCAGGAGGCACGCATAGTCCTCTTCTCTATATGCTTCCCTGATGCCCTAGGTGAGCTCTGAGACTTCTGCCCCCTCAACAGTTCCACATCTTATATCCTTGATTGATAGTTTGTGGGAGTCCACATACTTCATGGAAGCACTTTGGCCTAGGAGACAAGGTCACTGTTATGGTTTGTGTCTAGTTGTTCCCCGCAAAGCCTCACGAAGCCATGGGGTGGGGGCTTCTAGAGTTTGAGACTAACTCATGATCCACTAGGATTATGTGTCTTATTACTGCTGGCATTACGTATCTTAGTACTGCTGGGATTGTGAGTGTGGTCTGAAGTGGATATTCTGAAGCAGAGAGCCTGAATGGATTATGAGAGAGACAGAGAAACAGATTCTCTCTCTGTTGCTCTCCGTTGCCCTGACTGGTCAGTTGCCTCTGCCACCATTTGTTGCTGTAATGCCACCATGAACTGGATGCTTTCTGCCCTGTTTCACTCAGCGTTGGGCAAACCAAGTATGGACTGAAACCTCCAGTAACTGTGAACTAAGTAAACCTTTCCTTCCTTCACTTTGGGTGTCATCGGGTATTTGTCCCAGCAACAAGAGAAGAGTAACTCAGACAGTCACTGAGTATTAGAAACGCTCATCTCACTAATGCCTTGGAGGATGTTCTGAGAGAAACAACTATTTATACTGAGCACCTGTACAGAAAGTTGTCGCCTATGAGCTGCTGTGCACAGGCTCTGTAGCATGTGTAGTGTTACTGCTCCAGAGCTGCTCTTGAGACACAGGGCCGGAAGCTACTTCCTCTTCTACCTCTGACCTTCCCATTCTTCAAAATACCAGTAGTAGAATTTGAAATGACATAGGAACTTTTCAAGAATCTAGGGAAAAACTAAATTTGTATTTCCCCATATTCTTTATTAATAATCTAGCTGTGACCCAATGTATATAATGTTTAATTAATATCTGAGCTCTCACATAGTGGGAAAATAAAAAATACTCAATGAGAATCTTTAGAGGAAAAAAATGAAAGAAACTAAAAGAAAGATGAAGACCTTAATATCTGAGAGATGAAAAATGAACAAGTGAAATAATGTAATATAGACTGTACAGCCCTTTTCTGAAAGCTATAGGGCCAGTGATATTTCAAACC
>PVKN010030256.1:0-12777 GCA_004027915.1 Capromys pilorides
TGGGTATTTTTGCTTTTGTTTCTTTCTTCCTTCATAATTCAGTTGCATTCTTTCTCAAATACATTCTTAATTTTTTTCTGAAAGACAATGGTTAAAATCCTTTTAAAAAAGCATGTGACCCTTTATTAGTATGCTGAGCTGTAAAAGGCTTAAATCAACAGCTCTGACATTGTCAGTTTCTGCCAGGAACCCACTACGATTATGGAATATTGGACTATATATTGGACTACTTTCTCTTAGTTCAATAAGAAGAAATTTTTGGTACCAATAATGATTAGAAAAATTATCACGTCGGCATCCTGTACTCTGAATAACTACAAGGACAACAATATCCATTGTATTAATTATTAGGAATGTACTACTAACATGTTTTAAAATTGTCTTATTGTTATTTCTTATTAAAAGTAATAAAAAAGAAATTGAAAAAGAGAAACAAAAAAACCCAATATTCAGAAAACTAATTGAATATTAGTTAAAAAATATGTGACCACTGTGCCCTTAAGCCTTTGCTTAGCTTAAGTAAACTTTAGATAGTAGACAAACCTCTTCTTGGTTCTAGACATT
Organism: Capromys pilorides; assembly: GCA_004027915.1. NCBI lineage: Eukaryota > Metazoa > Chordata > Mammalia > Rodentia > Capromyidae > Capromys > Capromys pilorides. The sequence goes on from PVKN010030256.1 coordinate 565, forward strand.
TGCCTTTCAGTTTCTTAGAGTATGTTCTTTAGAAAAGTGCCAATTACAAGTTCTTTTTCTGCTCCTCTGAAAGGCAAATCTTTTTCCAGTTTCTTGCCAGTTTTATAATGCAGGAGTGTCTTTCTGAAAGACTTAGGGACCATCTCTCTAAAATAACACTGTAAAGAAAGTGCCTCCATCTTCCAGTTTCTGTGCAAGAGCAAGTTGCCAAGTGCAGATGGTCTAATAAAATCGATCAACCTCCACAGCAATGCTGTCCAATTGACCAGTACTTTTCCTCTTTCAGCACTTAAAAAAACAAAAAAACAAAAAAACAAAAAACAACTCCTGCATTTTCTTCAGCAGTGTTGACTGTAATCTTTCATGTAATGGTATTATCAAATGAAATTTTTTCTGATTGTGTAATTTCAGCTGGCGTGCCTTTTTGACATTTCACCAGGTGTTCCTTTCAACTTTCCCGAGTGACTGCTTAACTTAAAAAGAAAACTAACATCTATTTTTTTCTCTGCACATTAAAGATATTATTGGAGAAAACATGTGCACTAATGATTTTTTATTTATTTTTAGAATAAATGCCTCCAAGGACATATCTTAATTTTTGTGGTAAGATAAGTGTCAGGTCCAGGTCATGATGTACATTTCCATTACTGTGTAAACACCACCAGTGTATCTCACCAGCATCTTTTCATCACTTGAAACTGAAATGCTGTACCTGCTATATGGCTTCTACTATCCCCCTCCTACGTGCCTGGCACTCACCATCCCATTTACATCTTTAAGAATTTGTCTATTTAAACACCTCATATTAGTGGAACCATACGATATTTGTCCTTTTGCATTCCCATATTTCACTTAGATGGAAAATACTTAAACTAATAACTTTAATTAATATTTAATTAGTTTTCTGAATATTGTTTTTTGTTTCTTTTTTCAATTTCTTTCTTTTTATTACTTTTGGTAAGAAATAACAATAAGACAGTTTTAAAATTTGAAGTTAAATACACTTAGTATTATGCTTTCAAATTTTCATTCCTCTTGTAGCATGGGTTAGAATTTTCCTTCTGAAAAGTTAGAGTAATGTTCAAGTGCAGGGAGAGAGAGAGGGGGGGGAGAGAGAGAGAGAGAGAGAGAGAGAGAGAGAGAGAGAGAGAGAGAGAACCGACAGTATGCTAAGCTTTCATTTTATTCACTTCCTTATAAACGCCTGTCAGTTTTTAAAAATTGGTGTGGTTTAAATTTATCTCTATTATGTGGGGCCAAGGAGGTAGCTCAGTAGAATAAGTGCTTGTCTGACAAGCACAAGGTCCTGAGTTCAATCCCTGGTACCACAAAAAAAAAAAAAAAAAAAAAAAAAAAAAAAAAAAAAAAAAAAAAAAAATCTGTGGTATTAATTATAAATTATTTAATGATTAATATGTTAAGTATCTTCTGTGCTTTTTGACCACTTATGGTACTTTCTTTGAAGAAGTGTTTATTCAATTTTATTGTCAATTTTTATTTTTTTATTATTTTGCATTTTAGGGAAAGGTTTACAGGGTGTAAGGGTCTCACTACTAGGTCAGACTCCTGATCTTCCCATTTACAGCCTCCTAAGAGCTGGGATTACAGTTGCGCACCACCACACCCAATCTCAATTGTCCTCTCAGCACGTCCCAGGGCCAGGGCTGGCACAACAGGCCAGGGTATCAAATTCAGGACTCTAATGCGCACTTTGATCCATTGAACTATTTTGTTGGCCCTTATTGTCAATTTTTAAAATCATTGTTTTTATTGAGATGTAGGAGTTCTTTATAGATTCTGGATAAAAGTTATGCATCAAATATGTGGTTGCACGTTTTTTCTCATGATTTTAATTTTAAATCATTTACTTATTGAAGATGGCCAAATAGCTCAGCGAGTTAAAGCACCTGCAAGCAGGCACAGGGGCCAGGGATTTGACCCCTGGGCCTGCCGTGCTGGCCCCGCCCCTGGGGTGCACTGAGACAGCAATTGAGACTGGGTGTGCTAGTGCTAGTGTGTGCTAGTGTAATCCCAGCTCTTGGGAGGCTGTAAATGGGTGGATCACTATGAGTTCAGTCTAGTAGTGGAACCATGAACACCCTGTAGACCCTTCCCTAAAAGTAAAAAAAAAAAAAAAAAAAAAAAGTCATTTACTTCCTTATTTGGTACAGGATCTCACTGTGCAGCTTGGACTCGTAGTGATCTTCCTGTCTCAGCCTCCCCAGAGCTGGAATTACAAGCGTGCACCACCATGCCTGCTGTGGTACTGGGGACTGAACCCGAGTCCTTCCTTATGTTTGCCAGGCAGGTGCTTTGATCTCTGAGCTATCTCCCTAGTCCATGAGTTTTAAATTTTAAATACCCATGATGGAAGCCTATCGGGCTGAGTTATCTTCAAAAGAAAGCATACTGATATTTCAAACAGATAAAGTTATTTTGGAATGTGTAGTAAATCTATGGTAAGTTTTATGGCACAATAATTGGCTAATTCACTTATTACTTTGTTCATTTATTTAACAGTTGATCAATACTCATTATATACTGTAATATTAAATATCTGGTGATATAGAAACAGGTACAGAATTACTGGTCTTATAGTGAAAATGCAATCAATCTGATAACACTGGAGCAGAGAAGATTATGTATTTGTAAATACTGACACTTACTTACCTGCTTTTCAGTCTATACTTTGAATTTATACTTGCAGCCCTGCTCTTCTCTTGGATCTCTGCATATGTCCTATATGTAGAAAAGACCATTGTATTTCTCCTTCCAACCTCTACCTCCAGCAATTAACTCCTAATCATTTCTTGAGTTTTAACTTATGAGGACTAACTGCAGATTTATTGAACAGTCGTGTATCCTTTTTGGAGAAATGTGTATTCATGTCTTTTGTCAATGTTTTTAAAAAAACTGGCAGCAAATCCTCTTAACCTCATAATTCTAGTTGCCTGTCTTTCCAGCAGACCTTAGGGTCCTCGCCTGACGTTCATCACACTTGCTATTATTGCTTCCATGTTTGTTTTCCTTTATTATGCTCTAAGGCCAGAGAATTTGTATTGTCTTTGCACAACCATACCTCACTATTCCCTTACAGAGCACACACAGTGGCCTTGTGCTGTAACAACCTGGCTAAGTTGAACAACTAGGTTATATTTACCAGTACTGTCCTTACAGACTAATTCTGGAGAAGGAGAGCTCTCTTTCCAGAGCTGGGGTAAAAGGCAGGCTGCAGGCATTTTTGCAACAAAATCACATTGCTACTGCTGATCTTTGGGCTTGCCTCTTGGGTGTGAGGCAGAGCCAGGAGCAGGTGTGTGGATCTATGCTACAGGGGTCCTGGATTTTACCAAGGTCAGAAGGTACAAGAATGGACACACTTTGCTCTATCCTTATGAATTTCAAAACTTATGTTAATCTCCTCTCCCTGCCTACCTGCTATCTGGGTTTCTACATCCAGCCTCAGACAAAGACAAAAGATGTGTGTCTCCTGTTCACTTCTGTGACTGAATCTTTGCTGAGACAGAAAGATTGTTCTTTTTTCTTTGTGATATCTATATATCTATCTATCTCACATTTCTCATTAACTTTTGGGCTCTTCTTCCTCTAAGAAAATACTTAGCATAGTGGTTAATAATAAAAATCAGAAGAAGAGTGGCTTGTTTCCATCCAGTTATTATACTTATTGTACTGGATTCTAACTGGCGGTCAGCTTGCTTGCTAGGCAGGGGCTGTGCCACTGAGCTATTTCCTCAGCCTCCAATCTATGTACTATATCAGTGAAATGTACTAAAACTACCCCAGTAATTAAGGCATCTACTCTGAGTTAGGGGATCCTGGAGGCGCAGAAGATAAACTGAAAAATATCTACAGCTGATACTGTGTTTCTACTTATGTAGTTGTGTCTTCATTAAGGATAATGTCTTTGTGTCATGGTTCATGGTATTAAACTGGCCAATAAGATATAAGTCTTATAAAATGATATTCTCTTTCATAATTACAAATGCATTTCTTTCTTTAATGTTCACTATTGCCCCATTGAAGTAAAATTTACCATATAAAACACAAATGATTATATCATTAGTCTGTAACTAGAAAGTGACTCCATAATTCTTTAACATCTCCCCTTGCATCTCTTTTCAGAAATTTTTTAGCTTCTCAAAGTTTGTCTTCAGTTTTACCCTAACTGTGAAATGTAGCAATATCTTGATGCTTAAATTTGTCAAAATTAATAAGACCCAGTTATCTCTGTGTCTTAATTACTTTTACTTGTTGCTGGGACAAATATCTGACACTCAAAATGAAGGAAGGAAAAGTTTATTTAGCTACAGTTGCTGGAGCTTTCAGTCCATATTTGGCTGACCCAAGGCTGACTGGAACAAGACAGAGAGCGTCCAGTTCATGGCGGTGGAACAGCAACGATCTTGACAGAGGCAACTGACCAACCAGAGCTCCAGAGAGCAACAGCGTGAGTCTGTCTCTCTTTATATCACATTCAGGTTCTCTGCCTCAGCCTATCTGCCTTAGGTTACACCCATAATCCGAGGACTCAGAGCCATTGCCCCATTAGTACTAAAACACATAATCCCAGTGGATCATGACTCATGTCTCAAACTCTAGAAGTCCCCGTCCCATGATTGCATGAGGTTTTGGGGGGACAACTAGACATAAACCATAGCACTTTGTTAGCCTGTACTTGTCCAATGACTCTTTTATTACTGATAAATCAAAGCTCAAATCAGTTTCAAACAGTCTTCCATTCTTGTAATTGAGTTTAAAAATAACAGTCTTTAACAGAGCAAAATCCACTATGGAGAATCTAATTTCAACATTAGCGCTCTCTTCTTGGGCGAAATGCCACAGAAATAAAATAAGTTGACCACAGTAAGACTGCAAAATATTTTCTCATTAACCTTTTAAAAATTGCTAACAATTTTACACCAATGCAATACACAGGTCAGATGTTCCCTTTCTGGTTTAACACTAGCTTCAAATTTTCTCTTTTTTTGGTATAGAGTAAAAATGAAGTACTTTCTGGAAATTTTCGTTGATGTTCTTAGTGATTCTTGAGTAGAAGAAGGGTCAGTGAGCATTCAGAGTTACCACATCATTTTTCTGTCCTTGGTGTTGTGAAATATTTCTAATCAAGGTCAAGTCTGGTGTGAGATGGCATCATTTCTAGGGTTTCAATTACTGAGATTAAATTGTTGATAATGTGCATGAAACAAATCTGCTTCATGTACTTGGGAGGTAAAGTGTATTATTTATTAGTGAGCATGTTTCTGGTCTTCATGGCCTCTGCAAATGTGTCCTCAGGAAAGGAAACTGCACCTAAACAGTTTCCTAAAGGAAAGAAAAACAGGAAGAGGAATGTGCTTAAAAGAAGCAAATATAAGTTATTTTTGGCCGATCTAATGGTTTGGATTATATATGGTCTTCCCTCTTTCTATTAGCCTAGCTAATTATGTGTACTTCCTGAAGGCCTTATTGTGTCTCATATTTATCTTGTGAAGCACCTCAGCTCCACTTATTAGAAACTAAAGGAGACACATTTATCTTGTTTTTATCTTCAAGTAGAAAGTTTCTTATTTACTAGATAATTTATAAGGAAGTTAATAAGGTAAAAGAACCTAGGCCAAATGAATATGATTCTTTGGATTTTTTAAAAAACACATGTTGCTTATCTTTGTTTCTTACAGAATAAATTATAAGTAATTTTCAATATGCTACCAAGGGGCAAGATGCGATTTACCACTGACGAATTTTCAGAGCTATCTGAGTATGTCTTCTTTGAATTCATGACTGTTAGCTATGCAACTTCTGGTCAAAGTTGCCTTTTGCATCTAGCATGTTGGGTGAGTTACACCAATTAGATTGTGAGATGAAGTGTGACGTGCAAGTGACTCATTATGCCTGTGTCCAAGGGAAATGAGAAAAGGAGGGGTCTTGGAGCAGGAAGAGAAAGAAGCTAAAGACGAATGAGGTCTTAGGTAGAATTCCATGCGAGCAGCCTAGTCTTCATCCTTTTGTGAAATGCTGTTCCTCATCTTCAGGTCAAGTGGATCCAGCGGGCTGAGGACAGTCCTCTGCTTCCAAAGAGCTGATGCAGGCTCTTGTTGATGAAAGCCCCTCTAATCTGGGAGGAAGTTATCCACCTATTGTGTACTAGAAACCTGAAACTATCTGTGAAGAGCACTGACACTGTGTACTTCAGGACAGCAAAATTTAGCATCATGTGTGAGTATTGGAATATTCTTCCATCAGGCTTTGTGATCTGAGAGAAATCTCTTTAGAAAGGAAGAGAAAGGAGAGACGAAATTTTATTGGAATGCCATTGTGGCCTTGGATCACCATCATTTCCAGTTTTCATCTGTCAGATAAGGTAGGGAGTGTATTTCTATTCCAGTTGTGAGGGAAGTGAAGCCTAACCTCAACGCTATAATCTTCTGCTGCATAGAATAAGCTCATTTTCCTTTCCAACAAGATGCTGAGCCCTGCAGAGGTTCCTTGTAGGAGTGGGAATGTATTCCCTGAATAAGAACCTCCCAGATTCGTCAGTGTTCCTATTCAAGTTCCTCAAAAACTAGGAGCTGGAAGAGACCTTTGGCTTAAAGGAAGCACAGAATGGTGACATTTGAGCCTGATCACCAACCAAGTCTAGTTTCTACACTAGATCAGAAGCCATCCTCAGATCCACAAAGCACTTAGTCAGAATTCTGAGAATCTTAGAGGCTGTCCTCACCATCCCCTAAGTATGAGCAGAAAGCAGGGTTCACATAAGCTGTTATATATAAACTGATTCTGAAATACAGCCTCTAGTTACTTGTTATCCATGCCATGCTCAGAGTACACACTGGGCCAATTTTTAAATATTTTCATTACTTCCTCTGGTCCACAGTGAATCTTAACCCCTTGTGAGATCAAGTGCTTTTTTTCTGAGTTATCAGAAAAAGTCATTACTGTAATGTCAAAATAGTGTGGCCCTACTAAAAATAAAATAACACAGTGATGGAGCTGTCCATCACATGCCCTGGTAGGACTTTGCTGAGGTCATAGCCCCTTCACAAGACAAAGTAAATATGATGACAAAACCACCAGAGACTGGAAATTGGTCCACTCCTCTGAGTTTAAGATTCAATATCCAGAGGCTTTTTCCTATCACACTACATCCAATTTTTGAGTTGCAAGCAAGAAATTAACAAGTGTTAGGTTGACTCATCATATTTTTGTGTTATATAAAGCTAGCATTGTCCTAATAAACACAATGAGTTTACAATTTTACTTTTGACGAGTCTAAAGAAAATCAGCTCATGTCACCATCTGTTTAAATACCCTTAAGCATGATATCCAAGTTTTAGAGCAGTCTATCAGCATGCATGGCTGATAGGCAAATGTTTTTGCTTGTTGTAGTTTTTGTTCTCATTTCTCTTAGCTACTACAGACTTATTCATTACCTAAGTGCTATGTTTCAACCAGCACTTAAAGTAGTTTAAAGAAGTTGGTATAGTGTATTATTGTACTTAGAATTTATACTAAAACAAGGAACTTGAGGCCCTTTTCTGCCCTATGCACTAGTGTCTTGATTCTCTTCTGTTTTTCTCTTCCCTTGGGTTTTCGGAAGCCTCACAGTTCAGTAATCAGGTCACAGTAGATTATGTTTTCTAAACAGAGAGTTTCTTTAGACTTCAGCATGTGATGTTGTGAATTAATTGAACACGGTGCCCATTTTTGAGACTAATATATATAGAAGGTACAGAGTGCTGATTTAAACCATTGTAGTTCATCTGTCTGGTTCTCAAAAGAAAATGATACCTGACAGTCTGTGTTTCCTGATAAATAGAGAAAGCCAAAGATTGGTCCCAGGATCATTAGAAAAATGCCAAGAAATAGTGATGAGTCCACAGAGTAGATGGCTGCTACACCAGCATTTTAAATATTTGTAGATAATTATCGCATCTGGCAGGCCATGAAGAAGAACAGGCAATTCCAGATGCTGCCATATTCTTAATGCTCTGTGTCTTTCATCTATTCCTCCTTGCGTAAATTGTGATTACTTTTCTACATGGTTGGAAATTAATGAAGCTATCATGGCCTGTATTGATTAGAAGTGGAATTAGAAAGAAAACCAAAGATATTAGATTAAATATTTCTGAAACGACTTAGTTCAAACTGTGCTTGACAGTGTCATGTCACCCATGTCACCTGGTACTGGTAAATTCACCTAGTTGAAGTCTCCCATGGCACTGTGTAAAAGACAGATTGTGTCACTATGCTCATAGTGCTTTCTCACAAGTGAGCTATTGTTGGAACTCTACATCAAGTCTCTACTTCCAAGCCTAGATCCTGTAGTGACTGTGTCGAAAAGAAGCAGTGCCTTCTTCTAAACCACGTTCCTGAATATCTTTATGAAAAAGTCTTTCTTAGAATCATTATTCCTTTTCTTTTATGGTCCTGTTCGATTAATTAATTAGGCTTCATAAGCCTATGTTTACCCAAGATTCACCAATCATAAAATTTGAGTCATAGTAATGGAGCAGAATGGTATTTAACAAGATTTCATCCCTCTACCTATTGTTTCCTACCCCACATTCAGAGCTGGTTTTTTTTTTTTTTTTTTTTAAAGCATACTCCTAGAACAGCTCTATTGTTTAAATAAGTCATTTAAAAGTATTTCTTGGATATTCTGGATAAAATAATTTTTAGAAAATTCTTAGATGCCTACCAGTCACTCTAAGTGGTTATGAAGCTACTTGAAACTCTGTAGCCTCATCTCCTGACCCAGAGAGATTAAATTGACTCTACCTCTTTACTTCCCCAGGAAAGCCACAGAAGCAAGAAAGACTGTCTCATTTTCTAGAAGTGAGGAATTTGTCATATAGAGTAGAGTTGCACTGCCTTTGTCTCTAACAACTCAAGTAGAATTTGTGAAAAAAATATTATTGTTTCCTCAAAACTCTTTTTGTTTTTAAAGCAGAGACTGGGCTGCAAGTTCTGCATTGAAATCTTGTGTTTTGTCTTGATTGCTAATTTTCAATCTCTTGAAATACCAATGGGCTTCCTTGGTGGTCTACCTGTGAATCTGGATTGTTCTTCATTTTCTGAATTTTTACTTTTCTTGAATAAAGTGTTTGCATATATATAGAACTTGTGGAACGTTCCTTACTGCCATGATCAAGCAAATCAGAATATTATGTATGCTTTTGTTTCATTCTGGGATGTGTGTTGGTTAGGAATCTTAATTACAGACAGGGCACCTGTTCTGACTAGTTTGACTAGAAACACCTTCATTAAGAGACTTTACAGAGCCGGTGATCTACTTCTTTAGGTTTCCAATACTCTGACTTAAGCTTCCAGGAGCCTCTTTCAAAACAGAGCCAGTCAGATAAGTGATCTACTCCTTCTGCCCTATCTAGGGACATAATGTTTCTGCTATGAATTGGAAACTCTCCAACACAACATCAATGCTAGGACATTTGAATCCTTCTGTTGACTTTAAAATCATGTTGTCTATCCTCATAGCCCTTCTTTTTTTTCCCCAATATTTGGTCTATTAACTTACATTCTCAATCCTCCAACAGAGAAGCTTCATGATACTATTATTCCATAACATAGGTAATTGAGTTTAACATCATGGTCTTTCTGAGTGTCGAACATCTTAGCCTTATCTTGCAATTGGTATTTTATGTCAATCATTGATATTCTAATAAATCTCCAACATTTTGGCCCTAGCCCTTCAAGGTCAGTGAGGACTCAGGATATGAGAGAACCTGTGCTATAACATCCTATAACTCAGAGGTTTCCCAAATTTTCTGTTCAAGGAGATTAAGGGACCTCAGAGGAAAGGGATAAATGTAGTGTGCCTAAGGAAAGTCACCTAGAGATAGGACATTCTCTCAGGCTTTCACAGAGAGCAAACTGGTCAAGCAATGGTCGTGACTTGTCCCAATGGCTGACACTGACAACAGTTCTACAAAGCACTGTACATGGTTCCAAAGTTAATCCTGAGGGGATTTGACCCTGGAAGACACAAAAGATGAATGTTCTGTTATATAGGTCTGGCCTTGACTTGCCCTTGATCACCCAGCAGAAAAGCTTAATTACAAGGCATAGAATGCAGAGCTAGATTAGTATGCTGAGCTGTAAGAGGCTTATACCAACAGCCTCCAACATTGCCAGTTTCACTGGTAACCCACTGCAATAATGGAATGTCGGACTATGTATACAACTACTCCCTCTTTATACAAAGAGAAGAAATTCTTTTTTCTTTTTTTCCTCCTACTGATATGGAATAGAAAATTTATCATGTTTATACCCTGTGCTCTGTATAACTACTATGAGGACAACAATATTCAATGTATCAATTATTATGAATGCACTACTGACATGTTTTGAAACTATCATATTGTTATTTCTTATTAAAATTAAAAATAAAAAAAATGTTGTCTATTAAAATGTGTTCCTTGCCTACAGTCTGTTCCCTCTTACAGTTCATTTCTGAATCTTGGTCTCAAATGGGTACATTTGATTGGTGAAACATACATTGCATGTCTCCATAACTATAGTCTTGGGAAATGTAATATTTTAGACATCAAAGTAAAGAAGAGAAAACCTGACATGTGGGAACTTTTATAGTTTGGAGAGACAGTTCAAATGATACTGGGCGATCACAAACAAAAGAGATCTATCAAAGATCCTATCTAATCACGTATCATTTTGGAGAGCTGAGTAATAATTATATGAATACAAGTTAAAGTAGCAGTAATGGAAGCTAAGGATAAGTAAGCAGGATGATGGCCTAGGAAGTGTGATAAATGCTTTATATGTATTGTATGCTCATTATCACATTGGAAATTAACATTTTAAAATTTATTTTGAAGAGTAGATAACCAAAACTCAAAGAAAAGTGACAAGATCAACCTACTAGTAACTGGTGGAAAAGGGTTTCAAATCCAGGCCCTTCAATTAAGAGCAAGGAAGTAAGATTTTAGTGAATTGAAGTAGGAACAGAAGGATGGAAGGAAAGAGTTGGTGCCTGAGAACTACCTTAAAAATCTGTTTTGGAAGATGGAAAAGAAATAGACAATACTCGGAGTCAGGATTTGTATTTTATTATTTTTCTTACTTATGGAAAAACGATCTTAAGTTAAGGTCATAGAAAAGATGCACACATTTCAAACTGTATAGTCACCAAAAGTACACGATTATCAAAAATGCATACACTTTACTTGGCATCTTCAGCACCTTCAGCTTTTTGTGCCTGATCTGTTTTGGCATCTCCTTGTTCTTCAAGGCTATTCCCATCCTTACTGGCATCAGCTTTTCCCTTTTTCCCTTTGAGTACCTTCTCTCCTTCCTTTGTAGGGACCTTTTAAGGTTTGGGCTCTGGCTTTGGAGGAGCTGGTTTAGCAGACAACCTTGCAGATCTTCTCTGTGGTTGCAGCGATGTGCAGCTTTGGGTGGCCTGGGGATCCTCCTCGCATCTTCTTCCTCATTGCTGAATAATTTTCAGAAACATGAATGCAACACATTGATATTTTTGAGATTAGGAATATTTGAGACATTTTTAATTTAAATCTATTTTGCATAATGAGTCTATGAACAATTAAATATAAGTATTTGTAGATATATACCAGATTTCCATTTCAGGGTGGAATTGCTGGGCAATATGCTAAGTTTAAGTTTTTAAAAAACTTTCAAAATTCATTCCAAAGGGACTCTGCAATTTTTTCTTATCAGCAATGTAAGAAGGTTCCAATGTACTGACAACCTTGCTAAGACTTCCTGTCAATTGTCTTCTAGCAGTTGTAAAGTGAAATTTCATTGTTTTAATTAGCATTTCCCCAGCATCTAATGGTGTTTAACATTTAGCGTATTTGTAAAAACTTTGAGAAAATAATATAGCCAAAAACCTGGATGACCTTGTGTTTTATGAGGACTTTTAAGATCACACCAAAAGATCCCTGCAAGAAAAATATCTGATAAACTGGATTTCATTAAACCTAAAAGTTCTTCTCTGTGAAAAATGTTGTCAAGAGAATAAAAAGATACAGAACAAGCTGGAAGAACTCATTTGCCAAATACATATCTGATAAAAGACTGTTATCCCAAACCACAAAACACACTGAAGACTCAATAATAGTGAAACAAAGGCCTTCGCTTCCTGTTCTATTTGGTTCAGTGGTAGAATGCTTCCCTAGCAAGTTGAAAGCCCTG